>JANTFA010135479.1:0-12993 GCA_026413405.1 Phytosciara flavipes
TTGGCAGTGTTGTTATATTCGACGGTGTTCGAAAAAGTTTCTGAGAATTATTTATGATTTTTGTTGATTTCACATTCAACAATGAGTTGGCTAACATGTGAAAACTAATTCAAGTAATCTGCAACCGTAACACATGCAAACAATAACAAAATTTAAAAAAATTATAAAATTTTATAGCAACACGGTCAAAATTTCGGACGAAATCGATTGACGTTTTGCTTTCGTTCGAATGCCCATGGTGTTCAATTTTCTTTTTACTTTTGTTCGACATTTCTACTCTATCTGGGTTTTCCAGTCGCAATATCATCTCTCTGCAATTTTCATGACCGAAAGATCTGTAACTTCATGTAACGTACCGTTCAGGGAATTGAAGAAAACACGATTTATTTTTCTTCTGAACTAGGTCCCGGTCTATCGGCGGATGGGTCTCAAGATCACGATCGGCTAGTACGCCATCAACATCGCATAACCATGTATTAGTTATAGTTAGTGTTGCGTTTTTGAGAAGATAAATCATATCATACTTTAACATCAGCATTTATCGGTCTAGAGGGATAAATTCCAATGTCTAGAGGGATAAATATTCGCCTGAACACGTTCGCTCGTGTTGTGTATAATGTACACTCGATCGTTAACTACTCGTTTTCCAATCAATGATGATAATCTTACATTAGAGCTTTGTATCAGCATCAGTAACCACTGTCGCCAGGCCTGATGATAAATGGTATTTTTGAAATGCATATTAATGCCAAACGTAGAAAGCCTTATTTCATTTTACCCTCACATCTAAATAGTATTCAAATGTCCTACAATTCATTAAATATTTAGATATCTTCGAATACGGAAAATGGGTTCGTCCACAGATCTAAAAAAGTCAAATGTTTGAAGAGTGAATGTTTATTCTCGGTATATACTAATCAAATAGCCAAACACTATTCCATGTAGCGTATTATGTAACTTGTATTATAATTCGATAAGAGCTATACGTAAAGGTTTTGGTTTGTTTATAAATGAGGGAAGTAAACGCCACGAACGAAACTGCAAATAAATTCAAATTCATTAGTTTGTAATCAATTGATCTCATGCTGTTTCCACAATTAAACTGAAACGTGTTCAGGAACGATATTTCTTCCACCGAAGTTGCTCAGGATGATTTCGGACGATGAAAATAATTATCTAACTACGTTGTACTGATACTTGTAGATTTTTATTTTAAGTTCAATCACAGCACTTGAACTTCAAATATTTAAGTCGCAAATAGCCAAGGGGGCAGGAAGAATTATTTCATCAGTCGGTTCGCAGCACTCGAACTCGAACAATAAACATCTTCGTCAAGTATCAAATGTCCAATCATCAAATATGCGTCACTGTCATCAATTTTAATCGTTTTATTTTTACATCCTGATTATAGTTGCCTACCACGACACATTCGTTTTCGGTTATTCCACATACTTATAAGATGGGAGGCAAAACTACGAGACTCTTCCTACAACATGGAAGGCATTAAATAACCGATAGTATATTACAAACCGAACTTACCGCGTACCTACTCATTAAAAATGGTTTAGCTTCATCGAAAAATGCTTCTATACTTTTCAAACTGCGGGTCTATTTAGAGATAGTCTGTTAAAAAGACTATAACAAAGAATTACATCACATACGCTTACGTCATTTTAGCGAGAAAATCAATGTGTACCAACCAATTTGAGTACTAACCTGATAGATTGATGTGCCTATTTTCATCATGATATTGCTGTTCTTCCCCCAATTTTCACTCTGAATAAGTTTATAATCGCCTAAATTTATCACCGTTGCAATTTTTCACATATACATTTAGTTGGGCTGTGTTCACTTTTAAGTCTCTCACAATTTCATGTCGCCATGGAAAATATAAACTAGGTAGCGTCAATTTAGTTACACAGATCGCAATTTTTTTGTGTCAAAGTAGACCTTTTACATGATTAGCATCAACCAAACGAAAGAGCTGACGGTGCGATATGAAAATCTAGTAAATTAGTCAATTTTTCCCTATCACCCTGCTTGGTGCTTAATCCAAACTTAATTATGAATATTTTGACATTACAGTGCATAAACGTTATTTACATTTTGGGTCGACACTGGGTGACGAATTTGAGAAGATCATTTGTTAGAAACTCTGTATAAAAATTGAATTTGACAACCTTGCTCCGTATACCCATACCCTTGTCTAAAATTTGTAATGGTAAGCAAAAGCATAAAGAAATAAAAAAAAGGAAAAAGTGATTATAAATAATACTTGTTCGCCAGTGTGGGATACGCTGGAATATTTTTATTTTGAATGGGAACTCGTATCATGAATTCATTTTTAAAAGGACTGCAATTTCTTTCTACCATTTCTGAAAACTGGATGGTTTTATTTTCATTTCACTTTGATGGCTTTCCTCATTCGCTCAACAAAATGATTTCAAGGAAGTATGGAAAAAATTCTTTTATGATTTTGTTGTATTTCGTAAAAAATACCAGCGCTCCCATTGTATTATAATGATGCAATTGCCTTATTAAAAGTTGATAATTTGAAGTACTAGATTCACGAAACATTTAAAATTCTTGAAAAGGAAAAGTCAATGTTTTTGCATTCCAAGCGTTACAAATCTAATACGTAACCTCGTACGCTGCTAAAATTTGCAATGTGTGGAAAAACTTTCAAAAAGCATACAAATGCTTTTTGTAAATTCTTAAGAGTAACAATTTGCCAAAACTTCCAACAGCTTGGAATCGAGATTTGATGAGTTACGGCTCAAAAGAATCGTCTCTATATCCTGTGAAATGCGTGTACTGATATTTTCTCAAAACACTTTTTTTGCGATGCTATAGATACCAGAAAAATATTCTTGCGAAAGATCATGTGAATTTGCTATTTTCTTCACTTCATTTTCAACAGCATGAAGAAACGATATCGTCTTCTGTCGTAAATAAATCTATGTCTCGTTCCACAAAACCTTATTTTATGTCCATTTTCATAAAGGCGTTAAGGATAAAAAGGGTATGCGTGCCAATTGCCAATTTAACTTTTCATTTTTTAAATTGCTTTTTTTCGCTGTAGCATTTTAGCTACATTCGCTTGCCATGGAATGCGAAACATTTTAAAATGTTGAAAATATGGGATATTTGAAGTCTAGCCAAGTTTTCACTCAATTATTTCCTTGATTTTGTTTCTTTGAAAACTTTTTTTTTCAGCAAAAGGGATTATCATTCGATTCATTTTGTATTACAAATCGTTGCAAACTTTTTTAACAAACAACTTAGATCCATAATCCCAAAGTCATTGTAATACGATTTTCGTTCTATCTAGTAAATGAAGAAAATAGAAGAAGAAAATGATTGAGCCAAAACCTAAAAGTAATGGGAAATCGAGTCTAGAATGAGAATGCTTTTTCATGCTATAATTTATATTTTAGTAAAAGTTGAGGCTGTGACATTGCTGAACTCTACATCAACACCACTCTTGTTTTTATAGTTGGAATCGCGGTAAGTTCACTCAGTTTTGCACTGAAATCCACGAAAGTACTTTATGTAGCTGTAGAAGTTGGCTACAAATGGAACGAATTTCTCTACTCATTATATCATACTTGTGTGTACACTGAAGAACAGGTCTCAATTCTCAATGATGTGTTAGCTAAAAACCATTTCTATAAATTAACAGCAAAATCATAAAGTACGTACGCTAAAAATGACAAATTTCAGACTCCGTACCTCCTTCGCACGCCTATTTTCATACATTAGCGTGTATGGCAGCACGCTTTTGTTGAACTACCAGTCCACCCTTAAAAGTTTGCGCACTATATGAATATCCCCTACAATGTAAACGGCAAGGGATTTTTGCTTTCGAACATGTCGCTGGCTTTATGGTGGTTAGAACTACAACATTTATGCTCTTCCATCCTTTTATAACATTACATTACATGAATTGAGAAAACGTGGTTATATATGTGGTCTATAATATAAAGCTTCCAGCTAGTAAGCACCCATAAAGCCATTGTTTTTTTACTACCACTGTATTCACGTACGTAAGAGTGAGGAAAAAGACACAATGTCCTTCTCGGGAATGTTATTAATCGAAATTAAGACATTACGCTTGAATGGTCGCCGTTTGAGTTGCCGTGCCGAGTTATATTTACACTAAAAATTACAATTGTCTGCACTCCACCTCCGTGATAAAAATTTCCCAAATTCTCTCATATATCAAAACATAATTCAAGCATAGCTTTATATGAAAAATAAAATTAATGTAGTAGCTCCCAAGGCAGCCCCATAAATCTCTTCAGACGGCGAAGCACATGAATGAAAGGGGTGAGTTTTTCTGTGAACGAAGACATGAACTTACATACTTCACTTGCCTGATCGAGAATCTGGTCGCAACGTAGCCTGTCATTCGCTACACTTTCCCAACTCCTCATTCCCAGCTCCCGAAGATCTAATTCGATGCCATCAATTTATCTCATTCAACTGGCAGCTGATAGGCTTCAGCGCTGACGACAAGATTTATACAAAAAATGTGGCCGGTTTTCAAGATTCCGTGCCTGTATTATACTTCTAGTAAAAATATTGAAAATCCCATTCGGACTGTTGCCATAATTCGCAAATGGCGCAATTCATGGTTTCATATAGCAGGATGTGAACAAACATTACAACTAATGGTACAATTTATTAGACCGCCAGTTCTTTATAGCCATTTTATATTCAATAAACTGCATGAATGAGTCTTTTGTGAATGGTAGAAGGGAAAAAATAAGCAACAAAATCCAAAACTTCATAAACTATATTCTACCTCTAATCAATACAATGAAAGGACAAACGGTTTAGCAAGACATAATTTCATTTCCGAACAACAATAGGTACCTACATTAAATATTATGATGACTTATATGTATTTTACAGTCGTCCCAATCCATCAGAAATCCTCACAGAAATTATGTCAAAATCTATACGACTGGAACTGATAGATAAAAATTTTATGAGAAAGTTTACATTTTATTTTATTCTATGAATTATACAATTTCCATTTAACCATTTCCGTTTATTTGATGTTGAAATCAGAGAACGATTAAATTGAAATCAAACTCAAACGAATATTATAGTCGTCTGCTTTAGGGTTTGTAAATGTAATCAAATTTCATAATCGAAACCACCGACTGTAGAATATTTTATAAATGTTTGTATTTGGTCGGGTATTCTGACCCCGGTGATTAGGAACAGTCGACAGAAGAAAAAAGTTTATGGAATGGGCAACACTAAAAAGCGATGCGATAAAAGAAAAGAAACTACCAAATCCACACAAAAGTGGTCGACGACGTAGGAGAAAAATCACATCAAATTATTTCTGTATCTGAACAGGAATATATATTGTCCTGTTAAAAGTCTGTGTTTGTATAAATATGTCTACCCTACTAAATGCAGAGCTACATAAAGTTAATGCGAACCGTTGATTTTGAATAATGTACAAACAGAAAATTGGGTCTCTTTGATGTTTACCATCTAATTTATCATTATTTTCCAGAGCCGTCATTTCCATTCCAAATAAATGTGTGTACAATGCTAGTATATAAGAGAAATTATGTGGCATGTTTAGACATAAAAAAAGTTTTCATTTCTGTGCCATGAAAAATATGTTATTCGCGCTTCGGAAAGGTTTAGACTCGTTCCAAGCATGATGTCAGTTTGCATTTACTATTACGTTCGTAACACGGCAAATTAGAATTCCTGAATAGGGGTGCCCAGAGATACCAATTCAGCGAAATTGTTAGTCTGTTCGAATGTCATACACACAGAGTGCACCTTCGCCTATATTTCGAGCACATCTTTAAAAAAAAAAGAATTAAACATCGTAGAGCGATACATAGTGAAGTTAATCTAACAAAATGGCCGACAGTCGCCATATTGTCTAAACATTTATTATGATTCTGAAAGAAAGTTCGTACAAATCTTTCGTACGAGTCTTTTCTCATGTTTTTTTTTCTGTGGCTGTGGTGGGAGTTGTCAAGCTCATCGAGAAAGAGGCATATTTTTCCCTTCGAATTTATGGAATGTAATGACTGTTCGCTTGGAAATTGGGTATACAAGCAGGAATATATTCATCGTGTATTTTTATTATAATACTTGAGCTATTATGTAAATGAATAAGTTCACATTTTTGATGGCTTTCGGATGTTCGCCTTCACCATCATTTTCCGTTTACTATCTCTTAAATATCAATAAGTGAATAGGAAGAAGAAGAAAAAGAAGGAAAAAGTAAGAAGCCTTATAAATGACAAATTTGTAGCTTTCTTTCTGTC
The DNA here is from genome assembly GCA_026413405.1 of Phytosciara flavipes. Taxonomy (NCBI): domain Eukaryota; kingdom Metazoa; phylum Arthropoda; class Insecta; order Diptera; family Sciaridae; genus Phytosciara; species Phytosciara flavipes. The sequence goes on from JANTFA010135479.1 coordinate 6,312, forward strand.
GCAACGCATGCAGAATATTGGTCAGCAAATAAAAGTTCGTTTTTTTGACGATGATGACGTATATTCATTCAAGTGTATCTATAAAATTAAATGGATGACAACCGAATCATTTACGCATTTTTATGTTCGGATATATGGTTTTAATGTAATGGATCTTGTTCGGAATGTTATTGAAAAGAAAGACATAAAATCGTTATGAGGTTTCTTATGCGAAGTGGGAGAGATCCGAACAAGATAAAGGAAGATGAAGGACACTAAGGTGAAACATAGGGAGGTACCCGTACGAGTAGTGTACGAAACGTAACTTAGTAACTTAGTTATTTCTTGCTACAATCCACACTGTCGAAGATAGACAAATTTTCCACATTACGTAACTAATATTTTGCAGAATTTCGTCATTATACATTTAATTACTAAAAGTTGTCTTACCTTTAGTGCGTTCACTTCCTACGTCTACATAAATTAAAAATAAATTACATGGACGAAGGAACGTATACCATAAAGTAAACAACGATGCAAGAAATATGTGATGTAGCAAATGAATGGAACATGGAGAGTATTATATGGCTAGTTCTAACGAAAATAGGAATATCAGTTTGTGGTGAGAGCCTGAGGAAATACAGTATCTGAAATATCAACGTGCTGAAATGCTCTCAATAAGAGCAACGCGTGTGCTTGTCATTCAGATCCGAGCAAAGCTATTTTTAAGCTGTTTGTTTTTCGTTCTGAGCGGTTTTTTACAAAACTGAAATAATTATTTTACTCACGAGACATCATGGAAACACTGAATATCACGCGTCAAAAACAATATGAGAAACCATACGTTCTTAGTTTTCTCTCAGGAGTTCTTTTTGCAAGGTCTACTGGTGTGATTCTTTTTGTCTCTTATATTTTGTAACTTAATATCAGACTGACTTGTTATTGGACCTTTGTTGGTCTGTTAGTTGGTCTCTAAACGAAATTAAATAAATAAATAAATAGAAACGATATTTTTCTTAATAGTGACATACCCTATGCTTGATATATGCTCTTCGTTCACTGAGGATACTCGATAATAAATGATGACAGATGATTGCAAAAATATTGACTTTCCTTTTCCGTTCAATGGGAACGGAAATTTAATTTAACTTTTTATTCTTGTTGTCTGTTGAAAAAATTTTAATTGCATTGAATTTCTGTACAGTTATAAAATGAAATCCAACATTTAATATATTTCATTGTTTTTTGTAACAATATCAACTCAATGGACAGTTGCAATTTCAAAAATTTCGACTTAAGACACTATTCTAAACAGAACAGATGGTTCTACAATATGCCTGTGAAATGCACCGATTTTTTTTTATAAAAGTCAAACATGGGTTTATTGGAACTAGTCATATAGATGGCATAGATGGCAAGCAAGAATAATAAATCAAAATGAAAAATTTATATACTTTTTCCAACGAAACATGACAAGCACAGTGTATACGTAGCGGGGACACTGCCACATACCATATAGCTGTGCAGCGGCATGCAAGAAGAGTGATATATTTTTCAATTCCGGTTTAAAAATTGTATCGAATGACTCTGATGTAAAGGCTAGTACGCAGTTCGTAGAAAATGGTTGAAATATGACTGAAGAATATCCTTTGAATTACCAGCTGGAGAAAGTGTAGGATCCACTCAGTCAGCGCTACATATTTGAACGTTCAATTAAGATTTTTTTCACTTTGTTGGGATATGTCAGTTTTTTTACTTGATTGTTTTCTGAAAAAGAGAAAAGCGGCTTTCTTATGAGAAATATCACTATTTCAGTTTTCATTCCCATACAAACTATCGAATAAAAAACTGCAACGTAACTCCCTCGGATTTTAACACTTCGTACATTGTTATGAAATTCTCATGGACACACTATCCAATTTCGATACCTCTAATTTTGTAAACAACGTTGTGACTCTGCTAGAAAGTTGCCTTGGAAACTGACATATACGAACAAAAGAAAATAAAAGCTCAATTTGACGTTCAAGCATGTAGCGCCTCTTGCGTGGACTATACCCGCTTACAAGATTTTCCACGAGCTGTGTACTCATCTCAATGAGTTAGCCATTGCTTAGGTTACATCTTCAGCCTTATATAAATATATGCACAGAGTAGACTAGGAAATGCTTCAATTTATTACTGTTTATATGTGAAATACTTTTTTGGTACTATATCTCTCTTCTCTAACAGTAGAGAAATACACTTTGCGACGAATGCCGGAAAATAATAAAGATAATTTGCATAGGTCAAACAGCATTAACCTCAATATATCTGAAACCAACAGTCCGTTCTCATTCCACGTCTCATTCAATTTGACGACAATAACATTAAGGAATTTGTATTTATAGTGAAATTCTCGTAGCAATTTGCAGAGTAAGCAGAACTTTGGACTGAAAGTTTATAGTCAGCATTGCCGACTCGGCATCATCAATAAAAGTAGTTTTCAGCATATTAACAAGAACATTTTGCTAATTTAACTGGAAACTATAACTTGGAGTGGTCTTTAAAAAAAGAGAATTTCTTCATAGGATTACATTGAATGTTATCATTGCGTCGTTAACTGCAGAAATGGATTTTGTATCTCATTACTTTTTACCCAGAAGTATGAAGTGAATATCGTTGTGTTTTTTAACTAGCTGATTGTTTTGGATTCCATTTGTAATCCCGATGTATTTTCGAGCACATTTGCATTTGCAGTTACATTCAAATATGAGACAATGATATTCATTTTGTGCGAGGTTGTGGATGGTGATGCGCTGTTGTCTTTTCGAATACAGATGCTTGTTCGCTGAACAGAAAAAAGACTTAGTCCATTTGTCATCAGTTTCCAAGTTTAGAAATCTTCCTAAAATAATCATTAAATTTAGAAGCAGACAAATCAAAATTTCCACTTCGACTGCAAAGGGGACGAAAACGTTGTGTCTTCGAATTTGTGTCTTTTGGCTGCGAGGAAGATGCAGGAAAATCAGATAAAACGGTTTGATTTAACCAAATATTTGTTTAAAAAAGCATGTTGATGTCGGTTCATTCCTACATAATTGTCAGTATTCGTTACGTTACGACCTGATAGATATCGAAATTTATGGTTTCTCAACCCGGGTTTCGATAATGTTGAATAGCAGTACTTACCACTGACACTTCATGTGTATCTGGATCAGAAAAATTTAAGTAATAACTGACAGCTGAACTTTACTTTGAGCTTTACATCCGTTGGTGGAGATTTGGAAGCTTTTAAGTTCTTCTTGGCAGGATCTGCTGAAGTTAAATATTAAAGTTTGTATACTTCAAACTTGAATTTACTAAATAAGACAAATTTGGCATTTAATTCGGTAAATAGTAAATCACTTTTGCTTTAAGATGCAAACTTTATTTAAATCGAACAAGAATGCAGAGTCTTACAAATTTCAACAAAAAAATGGGTTTAGCTGGGTCCAGTTCAAGTGAAACAAATGTTGCCATATTCATTCTATTTGTTACTTAGGTGTGATCCTTTGTAAATTGATTAAAGAAAAGTAATTTAGCTTGGGTTCAACATTTGTCAGGTATGTGTCGAAGATTTCATTTGATTTACAATTTGATTTCGTGTGATAAATTCTCTAGGAACGAAATTTGTTGTTCAAAAATTTATGTTCATTTTGCATTCGTAAATAATGTGTTTGTGCACTAAAATGGAAAATGTACAACGGGTGATATTTCGTATACTTTCAATGTTATGATCATTATGGAGCTACGTTACACTTTTCATTGTGCTATGTTTTCTTGTATTATGTATGTTTTATTTACGGTCTATGAGCTTAAGCATAACTTCCTGTATTCAAGCAATCGGCGTCTTACACTTCAAAAAAGCTTCATCTACGATGTTATTGACGACCAATGTCTTAAAGTGTACTGTATATAGCTTATAATTTTCTGTGTTCATCGATTTAATCTCTCTTACATATATTCAGCATCGGGGTAAGAGGAACATCCCGATGTTATGTAAGACGTTGATGATCACTTGAGATTGGTTTTAAGGTTCATAATATCCTTCATTAAAAAAATGTGACCTAATTAAAGTGGCCTTTTGTTGGATTTGCATTGATATACACTAAATTGACAATCTCTCATATAGTTTAAGAACATTATGCTGGCTAATTACATAAAAGAATAATTGATGCACTATCTATTTCAAAGGCTCGACTACGCTTTGCACTTATATCAGGTGTTAGTTACTTTTGCTAAATATGTGGTAGGATTAGCGAAAACTAAGAATTATTTTTATCTGATACGAAACTGTATAAATGTTTGAGTTTCGCTATTTATACGAAAGTGTTTCTTATAACGAAAGTATTATGAAAAGCCAATGGATAAAATAGAAATCCTGTACACAACTTTTTTCAGTACACCATTCATTCTATGCCTTCTATTTTCTGGTGAAAAAACTTTTCACGAAACAACAATATTCATTTGACTATAGAAATATGGAAGTTTCGCAAAATTAATCCAAGTTTCAACTTTTCAAAACTAGCATGACACAAGTAGGACGAATTTCCTTGAAGCAGGACAAGGTAGGAAAGTAAGACACTGTAGGGGCGCTACGTCTGGACTTTTTCCGTCTAAATGAATGAGCTCTGGTGGTTCGAAAACTGCTTGGCAGTTGCGGACGTCCTTCAATTGTATTTTTACATGATCATCACATCAACTGATTCATCCGGTAATTTATAAAAGCGTTAAGCTTCACGTCGTCCAGAAGTGTCAGTCGAAGAACCGTAGGCGCTCCTCTCTCCAAATTTTGTTATTTCAATGGTGAACACGGCAAAGCATTTATTCAATCACAAATTTGGTATTTGAATGCCTTCAGATTTCCGATCGAAGATTCAGCTATAAAAACTCCTATCACATCTCAACATTGTCCCGCATATCCCAGATCCAAGGAAGACAGTTATGTACTGTTTTGCGGGTCTATGTTATAAAACTTCACGAACAAATAAGCATAAACTTGTTTTCTAGGAGGGAACCAGCAAAAAAGTTACGTTGAAGTGAACATTGCACATAACGGAGTGTATGTATTCATATAAAAGTGAGGCTAATAAATAGCTTCAAGCTTTGTAGCTGCTGCATTGCTTACTTATTCCTTCTCAATAATAAAACCAGAAACAGATGAGACATATTGTGATAGAATTTGCATACATTTTTGGTGGTGACATGCTTTTTCTCTGACATAAAAAGTCTCGTACGATTCTTCCATTCAATAGGATTCACTAAGTAGAAAATAATATTCAAGAACACCATTTTATTCAACCTTTAGTCTTCAGTTTCGGAATCGTTTTCAGTTCTGAAATTCGGTCATTAGTCACACATAATCTGAAATAAATTTTAGAACGTATCAGTCCCGGCACTTCATACGGTTCTGAAAAGTGTTGCTTTTATAGACTGAATATGTACATGGAAGCGTTATAGCTTACTTTCCTTTATGCAGAAATTTCTATACGGAAAATGTTCTCGTTGATACACTTTCTTGATCTTCTAGCCATTGGGAAAATCGATTTTTTTCCTTTTGCACCGTTTTAATGGCAGCAAGAGTATAAAAGGGGTTTATTGTGTAGGTACTTTTATGGTCAATTTGATTCCCTCTTTTTTCTTCTTTCTTTATTTTCCCTTTTTTTTCTGCTGACAGCCGAAAACAAAAGATAAAGGCGTTCATTTTGCGCGATTTGTTTTTATTATTAATGTTTGTGTTTATTATTTCATTGCATCCTCTCAACGAATTATATCCATTGTACAAGATGACGCAAAGCTGTCGTTAACTTCATCATAATTTATACAACGGGATTATATGAAGTAAGATTTTCCACGGGAACGACAATACGATTTTCGCATGTCTTTGACTTCAGCGTCAAATTGTCAGCGGAATCAATGCACTCAATTCGACGACCGTCAATTTAATACCTCTGGTTCCAGTCTCCACTATGCGCATCATCCAATCCACTTGTGGTACCAGGTGGCGTATGTTTTACGATTAGTTGAATGGCATTTCAAGTGACAAAAGTTCAGCACTTTAAAGTTGAACACTTCACAATCTAACTGTTACAGTAATGTGTGTTTTCGAAGATGGTATGGCATGCACACATGAAGAGCATTGTGTTCGCCTCGAAGAAAAATAGGAAATTCCAGCTTTAGCGAATTACGCGAACCTCTTGTTCTTATTCTTCATTCGGTAAACAAATAACTTCTATTTATTGAGTAACTAATTTAAAGTGATGAATGAATGTTTTTTGATAAACACTGCGATAATCCGAAAAAAATGAAGTATTATATCTTCTGAAACGAAATGTGTAGCTGTACATACGAGCTTACGTATATAATTGAATGGGAATATATTTTTCTTCGATAGGATACATTCTATATGAACAATGTGTACATATATTGCCCATATATGGAGAATATCTAATAAAAAAGGGATAACCAAAATATAATTCAATAGAACCGTTGAAAATATTTTTTCTGTATTCGATGGAATATTCGCATTGACCCAGAATGTAGGCTGTTATTTTTATCTGTCTTTTCTTGATAACACTCATCCCACAAGAATGTTCGTATAATAGAAATGTAGTTGTAATGCATTTCAGGATCAAGTATTTCTCTTTAAAGGAATTTTATTTCACATTAAAATAACCTTCATTAT
>JANTFA010135490.1:0-12993 GCA_026413405.1 Phytosciara flavipes
GAACTGTCACACGTAGACCAAAGCCACCTTCTCCTCCTCAGAGCTTAAATTATCACATTTTTCATGCAGTGATCTCCATTCTCCTTTGTAAAACTCGAATCAGAAATTCGAAAATTTATCTGTTTGAGAGTCATTAATAAAGTAAGCTACTCCGTAAGAACGAAAAAGTCTAGCATAGCGTTACAGTACAGAGAAGGAAACTACGAGAGCCGACAACTTGAATCCAATTCATGATTTCATATGCGATACGGACGTTACTATACACATTACGTGTACCTGCCTCAATATCGTTCTCATGTGGTTATCTATGTGGAATGAATAGAGTGCATTGAATGAAAATATTGCCGGTCTTTGACAGCAAGACAATTGTTTATGTGTATTGAAGTTCATCTGTTTATCGTCTCCACTTTGAAATTTATTTGCTTTGGTCTTTTTGAAATATTTTTTCCCCCAAATGGATTTGTGTTTTACGTAGCCATAATTAGTTGACCTTCAATAAACGTGACCGCTTACAAACATTAGCTAATATTGAAAATACATTGCATGTGTGTATACTGAACTGACCCACCCAAAAAAAAAAACACACACAAACCATCAAAACCACAACAGTCGGAGCGTTCTTCTTTGCTAAGCTAATAATGCGGAACAAACAAAGTATAACCAGAAAGAAAAGTGGAACCAAACTAGGCAGTGGAAACGACAATAATAGAGAAACGGAACGTAGATGAGTTGATTATGATTTTCCTAATTCCCATTTGATTGACTTATAAAGGAAAACCGCAAAAACTTTACGATAGAGGTTAATATTCTGTGTAGTGTGTTTTGCTCACACTCGAAAAGTTATCAAAACTTGATAAATAAGATTTGTTTGACTTTGCCTCGATTCAAGAGATCAATTTATTGGAACAAATTTAATGAAAAATCGAAATGTTTTGTGTTTCCATCATTGGTCGATTGTGTGATGTTTGCGAAAGGGATGTATGTGTTCGGTGTTCCATTAACTCGAAGCCAGGAATCGCTTGTTTTAGATGACTTTCTTCCGTTCTCTACCACCTAAATTCGTGTCTTCTGTTTCACTATGACGTCAGCTCTCAATTTAATCGCAACCGAATCTACCAGATATTACATCGGAGATAACACAATTAACAGAAGCCGTGCACTATCATAAGATAAAATTGAATTTGGCTCTTGGCTAACCAAAAAAAAAAGTTATTTAAAAAAAAAGGATTACTGCCTCGTTTGGTTGTCTTTAGACTTGAACATCTCATTGGTCAATTGTATGTAAATACAGGACGCAAACATCCATTATGTCGAATGAGAATTAAATTCACAATCGTCTTTGATGCATGACACTGATTGAACCCCCCTGAATAAGTACAAGACTACTTTTAGACCTGTATGAATAACGAGAGTTTCATGCTCCATAGAAATTTCCGAGTAATTTCAGGATACATGGCTTTATACATGAGCACTTAAGATGCATGACCACTGAGCTGAAAATGTAGCCTACATCGAGGCGTTTCGTATTTTAAGGAACGAACACTATTTTCATTTCCAAATTTTCCCAACCCAGACATTGGACTACTATCAAATCCTATGATGTTTCGTTGACATTTCTTGCCACAGACTTACAGAGACTAGGAGGCTACTTTAGAAAGGCGCGAAATTTGAAACAAGTGTCTATTTAGCGATGTTGTGATGTATCGTTCTGATGTTGTTGTTGTATTTTTCAGATGCCAGTACTACATATTCCGTCATCCATGGGTTCCTGCATACCAGGGAGTCATCACATTTTTCGTTCTTGCAAATTTCACTTTAGCCACGTTCATGGATCCAGGAGTTATTCCAAAAGGTAACGAAATCACCGAAATGGCAATACTTATGCGGATTGATCACTTAACCATGCAACATTTGCAGCGCCGCCAGACGAAGATCGAGAAGACGAATTTCGCGCACCACTCTATAAGAATGCAGAAATAAATGGCATTACTGTTCGTATGAAATGGTGTGTGACATGCAAATTTTATCGACCGCCGAGATGTTCTCACTGTTCGGTATGCAATCATTGCATAGAGGTGAGTGCAACACTATCAATCCCCCATATGTTACAAGTCAATTGATTTTTGGTCTTTCTTTTATCTCTCTGCGTAGACATTCGATCATCACTGTCGTAAGTATTTTTATTGTTGCTTTTGGAAATTAAATCGAGTTGCACTTTACGAACGGACAGCAAATGTTTAATCAAAACTAATTCAAAAATCATTTAATCGACAGCTTGGGTGAATAATTGCATTGGGCGAAGGAATTATCGATTTTTCTTCTTTTTTTTAATATCGCTATCGATTCATATGCTAAGCACATTCGGTTTATGTCTAGTTTATGTGTTGAATCACAAAGAAAAACTGGCTCAAATTGAGCCTATCGTAGCGTGAGTACACAAATGTCTTTAACACAAAAAAAGATTGTCTTGATTGTGACCAAAAAAAACCATTCCCCAATTTTCTGCCACAGAATCGTTTTAATGGGAATTGTAATTGTGCTGGCAATACCCATATTCGGATTAACCGGATTTCATATGGTGTTGGTATCGCGGGGTCGTACCACCAACGAACAGGTCACCGGCAAATTCAAGGGAGGATACAATCCATTTTCACGAGGTTGCTGGCACAACTGTTGTTACACACAGTTTGGTCCACAATATCCAAGGTACAATTTTCCGCTTCGGCTAAATTACCATTTCTTTCCGCATTTCTAATGTTTCCCAATTTACAGTTTAATGAAACCGCAAAAGTATGCCGCTCGTCGTTCGACCAAAGAAAATCAAACCATTAGTACAATTACAAGTGATCGAGATGCTGGTCCGCGACATCCACCCGTCAACAGTGCAGTGCAGCAGCAGCAGCAGCAGGCCATGTACGATCGAGACAGATTGACACAGGTGAAAACTTATACAGATCACAGCAACGGCTATGGACAACGTTCCGGTGGAACTACGACACACTACAGTAAGGTAAGGCACATGGGCTGAATGAAAGGCCAGTTTTTTTTTTCGGTCGTTGTTGTTGTTGCTGTGTATAGTCATGCATAGGAAAAATTATTAAATTTTCAGCTATCACCTGGACGAGAATGCTCCGACAATGATATGGAGCCGCAAGCATCACAGAGTCAAGACTGCGAAGCAACGCCTCCGCTACAGAGACACAATTCGAATTTCTATTTACCTCCAATGGATGGTGGCGGTGACTCACCACGACATAATATGCGAATGTATCATGCACGACACAGCCCGCACGCTAGGCAACGGTAAGATCACATATAAAATACACATCCGAAAAACAAATGGCAAATGACACTGTCGATAATGATAATTGTGCAGGGGGCTCGAAGTATCTAGAGGATACAATTCAGACGCAATATCACCCGACCAACCCCAAATCATTGTCCAACCAAATCAAATTCAAGGACAGGTGCAATCACGATTGACGTCGGCCACGCCGACCATGCAACAGAGAATAAAGGCGCTAGGTGTAGCAACACCGTTGGCCATGTCCAGCCCAGTGAGACGGTAAGTTCATTCGACTCGTTTGCGAAAAATCATTCCTATAAAAGGAAAATGTGTGACCATTTGCACGGACAAACAAAATTTTGAGTGTGGGAGTGAGTGAGATAGAGAGAGAGAGAGAAGAAAACGCTAAAATGAAAAATCAAAAATTTCTTTCCCCCGACAATACAGGTGGACATAACTGGAACTTTATTTACTAACTTCAAAACACATTATTCGGTAATTGGATTGTGTTTTAGAAAATTTATTTGAATTCGAGAAATTTTGTACATTTTGTTGAATTTTAAAATGCTTTGAAACGCTAGACATTTGATGTGTAATAGCCGAAGAAAACTCTAAGCAGAATTTTATGATTCTTAAAATGCTCGTCTACATTAAGACTCATTAAATATATCTGCCGTAGATTTCAGTGATAAAATCGAGTCAACGTAATAGCACCAGTGTAAAGCTGTAATCGAACTACCTCTGTTTACAAAGAATGTCTCCGCTTTCTCTCCGTTTACGATCAATAATTCTAAGCCAGAGCGCAAAATCACATTTTACACACAGCTTATGTGAAAACACATGTGAGAGCACGTGGGTCAAAAGTTTTGCTGAACAACTGTTTTGTAGATCTCTCAACAACCCGTTCTCCTTGGACACACAAACTGACCAAGGCACGAAACAAGATGTTTCTAGCAACGACTTGCATACGAAGACGGTCTATCTATTTTAGTTGTTTGTGCCTTTCGAACAATAAGACTGGAATTGCAGTCACTCCTTTATAAGCTCGCCGTTTTAATAGTGCGCAGAGAGAGAGAGAGATGATGATCTCGTTACGCATGTGCAGCATTAAAACGGAGACGTAAACGAAGTGATTGCAATTCCAGCTTAGCGCGTGTAATTCTTCACATCACTTCGGAGGAAACGCATGCAATTTCAGTATACATGTGAACTTGTATGTCGAAAGAATAATCTTTGCATAACAATGAAACAAATTCCTACACATCGTTCGTATAGAAGAAGAATTAGAAAAAAGAGAAATTGAAAATACGGAGAGCAAGTTTCATTTTTATTACCAATTTTTTCTCGTTGACGGAAAGCACAGGAAATGCCACTATTTAGTAAAACAGCATTTCTATACCTCGACCTTGTAAACAGACCTGCAGATAGAGAAAGTAGTGGAGTTGAAAGACATTGTGATTTCAAACGTTTTTTTCCAACTCGGTGATGAAATGAGTCGTTGTACTGTCTTGTTTGCGGGAAAAATGTGTTTTCATCTATCTAAGCGATAAATTATTCTTGAGTAATTGTAATTGACTCGGTTTTTGGTTCTTATACCGCAAATTAAAGATGACGTAAATACTTCTCACACATCCCCTCAATTTAAAACTTCACCGCAGCTTCTAGCGACTATTGTGGGTTATTATGGGATTCTGAAGTCGGTTACCCCTTCGAAAATTTCACTTAAGAAATAAATACGACTAAAGCTTCCCAAAAGATGCTTTTTCATGACGAATCCTCGCAGATCTCCTTTATTCCTTTACTACCCAACGGATCTTGTTATTTGAGTGTACAAATATATTCCGATGTACCGATGTAGTATATAGGAATCTAGGGCTTCTTTTGTTGAACAAAACTAATGAAAATGTTGAAATAGATTAAAAATGCAAATTACAACAACTCTCCAACAACATCAGAAAACATGCCGACATATTTTCTTCGCATATACAGTCGGGGGCAGTGAGTTTTCAGCGTAAATTTGCTTCAGCTGTTTTTCAGCTGATTCACTCATACAAACAGAAGAGCTACGAAATCAAAATTTGTATACCGTGCGTGTCTGCTAGACTTGGTTTTGTAAAAGTGAAGCCCGCGTTTGTATAAAATAGGAATTTGTACATAAAAACTGCACTCTGTCAAAATTAGATTGTGTACAATACGCACGTGTTGTTCTATAATAGTCGTCCGTTAGATGCAAATTATTTTCTTGTGTAATAAATTGTTGGCTTGATTTTTTGGTTCAGAACTTTCTTATTTTACATTATTATTGCCCGGTAGACGTCTATCACGGTCGCAGAGATTTCGGTTGATCTTCATTCAGTTTTACTTTTTCATTTAACATGGCCGGCCATCAGTCTCATTTTCTTTTATTAAAATTTTTTTTTTTTGAATATGATGCAAACGTCCCATGCACTCTGTGTTTCTTCGAGAGACACACACAGAGCCTTTTGAGTAGATCAAAATCAGAAATCCGAACATTGTTGGCATCGCTCAACCTGTTCCATTAGAAATAATGAAGTTCTCTCGAAGCGAGCTAGTGAAAAAAAAACTGAAATTTCTCTGAAACCAATGATCTCGGACTGTGTATACAATTTTAATTGAACGACTCTGCAACACTCTTAAAGTTTACTTATACCAACATCTAACTCATCTAATTCGTCCAATTTTCGAATAGATCGAATCCGGGTACACCGACGCAACCGAGACGTCCCGATTTTATTGGCGTTAATTCGAGCACAAATCAGTCTGGTGCTTCTTATTATGACTTCCCAATACAGCATCATACGGGTCTTCCAACGCAAACGCTGCAGCAACAACAACTTCATCAGCAACTTCAACAACATCAACAACAGCAGCAACAACTGCAACAACAACAGCAGCAACAACAACATCACCACACGTCCTCGGCAAACGATTTTCATGGTAATCACAATGGAGGCGCGCCGCGTATCGGAATTTCCCAAGCACCCTATGGTAGTCCGCAACGTCGCTTCCTGTCCGAAGGCGAACTAGTCCGTCAAGGTGCTGAACTTTCGTACGCACGAACAAACAACACCGTAGATAATATAAGAGAATTAGCTGGAAGTCCACAGCGGGGCGTGTACATGTGGAAAGACAATTCACCCGGATTCAATGGCAATCATCAACCGCAATTTCCCGGCCAGCCAAATATGTTAAATAGAACGCAGCCAAATAGTCAACACGAATACAATCAACACAGCGGTGGTGACCCGTATCACCATCGATCGAATCCGACCAGTCCCACACAACATCTACAATACACAAACAACATCGGCCAGCGTTATCCCCCAATGCAGAGTAATGCGTCCGGCGTAGCGACCGGCTACAATCCACCACCACCAATACCGCGTGGCGGCGTTTCGGTATTCCCTCCACAACCATCACCGCAAATCAAACGAAAGGCCACCCCGACACGACCCATATCATTTGTACGGGCACTCGAAATGACCGATTCCATGGAAATGACATCGATGAACGGCGCCAGTGATGCACAACAGCAGCAGCAGCAGCAACAGCTACAACAACAACAACAGCCACCATCCAATCAATCACGAAACAACGGTCCACTTAGCAATACGAACAGCATCAGCGGCGGCCAAACAAATATGCAACGATCAACCACACCGACACCGGACCGACAATCCGTTTACGATATGAATTATGAGATATCGGTGTAACCGTACTTGGGCAATATGACAGAGACAGATAGAGAAGAGAGAAAAAGGAAAAAGGAGAGTAAAAATTTAATTTCAAAAATTATGTGTGTGAAGAAATTCATTAAAAATATTTTGACAAATTATAAAAATCTAAAAAAACAAAAAATTAAATATGTTTACAGTACAAATGTCGTCGCGTCACTTATATATATATATTTAAGGATTTAATAGTATTTATGACTAAAAAAGAAGAAGAAAAAGAAGAAGAAGCAGATGATGAAAAACAAAACAAAGAAAACCGAAAAATGAAAAAACAATTTATATGAAAAATGAAATAAAAAAAAGTAAGAAAAAACAAATGCAAAAAATATATTTAATTGAAATATAAAATGAAAACAAAAAGAGATAAAAACAGATAAACATGAGAGAAATATATTTAAATGGATTGAATACACACACTCATACATTCACACACACACCCACACATAAACATACCCAGTCAAATAGAGACACACTCAACCCAGCAAACAACAAGCATACACACACACACACACCTAGAAAGATGGATAGTGAGAGGGAGAGGGAGAGAGACAGAAGGAAACACTTGTAAATAGGTTATACACTTATCATGTTTGTATTTGGTGTTCAATAAATTATAACTTGAATAAAAAGCAACAAAAAAAAGAAGATTTAATTAATTAAACAAAAAAAAACTAAATTATTAAAAAGTGCAAGACTAATTGATTTTGTGTGTTATAACACCTGGAACGTTTTGTTTGTAAATAAATGATTATTATTATTACTTATTATTAATCAAATTGAATTTCAATATTGACACGAAAACAGATATAGCAAGGGAAACAGATTTAAAACAAAAAAAAATAAGTGAAAGAGAAGGAAGATATGATACGAGATAGACGAGGTAGTGAATGGGAGAGAGAGAGATGTTAATTAACTTATTTTAGGTATAATAATGTTGATTTGTTTTATGGAAAAGAGAAAAATGGATGAGAAAATAACCCGAAATTTGTACTGTAAATTATTTAATAAAATCAAAACATACAACAAAAAAACCAACAACCCAACTCTATTGCATTTAAAGAAAAAAAAAGAAGAAACCAACCAACAACAACAACCAACAAAAGGGAGAGAAATAATTAATTTTTATTATTTTATAAAAGAGCAAAACAAAAACACAATTAAATATTTTATTTAATAGAATTTTCTTTTTAATTGCATCACAACTGAAATTCCTCTGAGGTGGATTTCACTTGCTCAGCCGACAGTGAATTTTGTGTTTTTCATTTCTTTCTATTTTTAGATCCGTATCCGGAGGGTCTTATGATTTCCTTCTAAACGTTTTGTAACAGGTCGAATTTGAGTAAGAGCTAAATCTTCTGTAGTTGCCTGTAGAGGTGCCGCAAAAGTGCCCGTCACGCTTTTGCAGTGCTGTCATCAGTTTAAGTTCATTGATAACTCGACAAGTATGCCATTTTTTGAGTTGATAATGAGTCATACCGCCCCGAAGCCACCCCCTAAATGAAAAAATTGCATATTGGTCGAGTTGATCAGTGATTTTAAACTGATGACACCACTGAATAAGCGTGACGGACATTTATGTATACGACCCACTGTCATCACGATAACTTGAGCAAAACGAAACCAATATTGATGGAACCAGAGAAATGATACGTTGCGCCCCAGAAATAGTTCAAATGTTCCGTCTATCTGGGGTGCAACGCAACGCCATCTAGGTATCATTTCTCTGGTATGGATGGAACTCGTTTTTCCTCGATTTATGTTCACAAATTCTAATTTGTGTTCGAAAATGAGGGAAATAAATTAAGTGTGTCACCAATTTCGACTGAATTTCTAAAAAGGACTCATCCCGTCCTCTTTGAACGGTGCGATGAAAGTGTGACTTTACGTGTTATAAGGTATAGAAAAAGTGCGGACAATGGGAGAGGGGGTCTGAAAATCTGTAAAAAGTGAGGACGGGATTTATGGATGGTCCTTAATTTGTAAACTTTTGCAGAGTTCAGTTCTTCGAATCAAACTTTGAAAGGAACTTTTGACATGATTGATGTAAGCAATTTAAATGGGACGTAATTTTAAGAGATACATTTAAATGGGGAGATTTAGACGTGCAGTAGTGCAGTTTTAAAATTGAAGGTTTTTTTTGACGAATAGTTAAAAACTAAAGCTAAAACACTTGAAAGGCCCTAGGTCAGGGACGGGCCGTCTAAAAATGTCCATCATCACGTTGCACTGATTAACGAATTAGCTGAACTGTCGAGAAAAAAAATATCGAAGGTAGCGCTACTCACTAATTGAAGAAAGTTCGCGCGCTATTATAGGTAGCTAATTACTAAGAAAATTAAACTGAAGAAAGTTTGAAAAGCTTCGTCTTTGCCAAAGCACGTTCCGTTTCAAAATATCTTGAAAATTTCCGAACTGAGTTTGTAAATCGCCGTTTTTTATTCGTATTTTGAATATCCATTCGTACTTTATCAACCGGCCTTTAAGTGGGGGCCAACAAGTAGCTTAAACTCTCCAAAAATCGTCTTTTCTTGGAAAATGAAAACTACTCCAGCGTTGCCAACGATTGTCGTTTGTTTTCTACCGACTATTAGTTTGTCGTCTGCATGCATGTATCTCGTGACATGGAAAACTGGCTTTACATGCAGTTTTGGTTTATTCCTCAAACGGCCGTTACGGTCAAATTACATGTTCACAAGCACACTACATACGATAACACTAACTCATACTTACTCTGAAGGTCCGTGGATACTGAAGCGTAACGTTAAGTCTCAGAATTTTCAGCGTTTAATTTGAGTTTTTGATTTTTCCGTGCGTGTAAGCTACTTTTGAATCTCGAGAAAACGTCATTAGTAGAAGTTTGCGATTAATATTCTTTGATTGCAATGATTGCAATACAGGTAGACCAGACGGATGGAAAACTTAAGATGGAACGAAGACATCAAATAGAAACGTTTGAATAAAAATCTTATCTCCTAACATTTATTCAGATCAACTTAGCGATACACCAACCTGTGCTGCCAACTTATTTGCTACATTGCTCTTTGCATGTTATTCGACTTAAACGCTAGTCCAATAAAACATTTAACATTTCTCTATTATGGGGAAAAAAATATGTCGACACCATATCAGGCGAGACGGGGAAATTTTCGCTAATTTCCAACATGAATCTCTCAACTGCCTCCTTTTCCGACATTGTTTTCAGATTCACATTGAAGTCTGCCATAGCACCCGTATAACGTCTCTGTCTCTCCTTTTCGAACGTCGTCTTCAAACCATATGATCGAACCTGCCGTAGATCGCGAAGTTCTTCTACAGTCTCGGACATGAACGATTTCAAAAAATTAATGAAATCCCATATGTTTTTGTGAATCACTTCCAACGATGCTGATTCACCGGAACATTGACGAAAATAATCTTGTTTAATTCGTTTGCTGGTTTCTTTACATATGGTTAGGGATCTGTGTACGATCACTTCGTTTCGAACACTTTTCAGAATACGCAGCCATTTCGTGCGTAAATGTTGGACCAATTGAACGCCATAGTCGCTCACCGTGTACTTTTTTATTACGTTGATGCCAATGGAAAATTGTTTTTCCTCCAAAAAACACAGTGAACGTGCCAGTTTCGTTAACTTGTAATCTCCTTCAAATCTTTCATTTTCTCTAGCAAAAAATCTGATCCCTCTGTGATATTGGGCCGAACATCCAATTATTTTTGATTGTGGCCAGACTTCAGCAATCGCCCGATGTAACGTTGTGCTGTATGGGGTAATACATTCCGTAACTTTACCTTTTAACCATTTGTTGATGGTATCCGGTATTTGTCGGAGTGACTCAGGATTGTCGTTTAACAAAAAGAAGGCGAATGGAAATGCACTCCCCATGTAACTCCAGAAAACCATCAGCACACGGGCCACATCTGCGAGTTTTACTTGGCTAAAACTCTGGCACTGTGCCAGCAATTCTGGCGAAAAGTAGAAAAATAATTGGCAGTCTTCTTGGCCATTTATCATTTCTATGATTTTTCCACTATGAAACACGGCCATCTTTCCATCATGGATGCTTTCGTTCCCGAATCGCTTCAGATACTTGTTGTTCGACATAATCTTGTGTAGTTGAACCAAGTTTTGTGGAACAAACAAAACCTCGGTGGTCATCGAATTACTGTTGGTAATGGTTGAGTAGTAGTGTGTGGTTTGAAAAACTGATTCAGAACTCGAATCATTGTCGCTGGCGATCAAATTTGACGATGTGCTTTGTGAATTGTGTCTTGAAGCTTTGTTGGTCAAATGATGGGTTGTGGATTGTGTTACAGGCTGAACGTTTTCTTTTTCCGAATTAGATGGCGATTTGCTGGCAGAAGATGGTAGGTCGGAATTCAGGCACGTATTGAGCTTAGTAGCCGCATGATTTGAGCTATCTATTGACTGCCGAAGTGAATGAGTCTTTGCGATTTTCCAATGTCGAGTGTCCAATGTCGATTCACTGAATCTCCTTTTCGATGTCTTAACGACAGTGTTATGCCGCTCCCCATTCTTCTTATGATGACTACTATCGCCTGGAGAACCATTCAAATGTGGAGGATCGATGGCTGGCAATACACCAGTTTTATTGTTGACCAACGTCAAGTCGGCACATAAAATGGCAGAGATTAATTTCACGTCAATATTAAAGATGTCTTGAAGGTGGGCATTGTTCATTGAAAGTTGTGTAAATGAGAGCATGAACCGGTTCTTGTCCATGAACTGTTGACCAAGCGACGAGGACGGTGCCGATGCATCAAACTTTAATGATATTCGCTGCAGAATGTTGTACAGCTCCTTCCACACGTTAATATCCATCAATTTGTCCACGGTGAACATAGTGTCGCCGACACGTGGAAATATCAATTTCCAACACACATATTTCCCGTTCATCGCCTTAAAACAAAAAAAGCATCAAATTGTTGGCTAGGATTGCAAGAATTTGAAGCGACAGAAAACTAACCGAAATAGCTTCGTATGTCACTGTGTGAGAAACCATAAAAGTTGGTGAATTCGAACTCATTATCACAAACGCAACAATGTCGCTATTTAGCTTTATACTTGGTAACCAGGACGATATTGTTACAACAATAAACTTTCTATCGATACTGATAACTAAAATGTCTAAGCGATGACAATAATGCATTTTCTATCTCGCCTCATTGTGTTCACAACAAACACCTGTTGTCTTATAGCCTACCCACCCAGTACCAGCACAGTTTACAAATAAATCTTTGTTGATTTTTGGCTCTGTTTTTATGCACAAAATGTTTAACTTTATCGCTTAGATAAGGAAGTGCTTAGATGAAAGTTACTCTGCTGACGATAATTTAGCAATTTCAGTGATGTAAGTGCACTTTTGAAAATTGAAATGAACAATTCTCCACGTAGAGATTAGGGCCTTCGGTATCCTAACCAACATCCCAATCACTGTGTGGGAAATTTAGCAAATTTCTGGTTATTTTGACTGCGAGCAAAGCTGCGAGTTGTACAATATTTGCAAATATTTGCACAAATCTTGGCATGTGAGGCTGGACTCTAGCTCGCACATTTAAACAACTTATCACCAGATGTCTCTAGCTTTTTATTAACAAGCAGGTTCCATATCATGTCGCTTTAATTATTTTTGACATTACGCTTTAGTAACACTCTTTTAGAGTAAAAATGCGAGTAAAAGTTATGGTAAAGTGTCCTTAGCATGTCATTTTAAATAAGAAATTGACACAGATGGGATACGAACTCACGATCTTTACCTTGCAGTGCCGCTGAGCTACTGGTGACACTTTCGTTTGCACTTTCCGGTTTTGAATCTTGTAACTCTGAATTGAATTGTTTTTAGCCCTGGTTTCCACTCAAAAAGTACTCCTTTGAGAGAGCCGTTAAGGATTTCTATTGGTTGAAAAATGAGAGAGACAAATTTCAACCAATAG
>JANTFA010135501.1:0-12990 GCA_026413405.1 Phytosciara flavipes
GTATCAGTGACACCTACAGTGTTAGAATATTCTCAAGGTACACTGTCCGATTTCGCGCCCTCTAATTTTGAAATCAATGTTTGTTACTTTGCTAGATAGCTGCCTTGCAGAGACCCAAAACATCATTCGTTCGTACACCGTGCACTTATTAATAAGTGAATGTCAGATCTACTTCTTCAAAGTCACAAAAACACAAGTAAATGTTGAGAATTTGTAAAACCGAGAATGGCATTTCTTGCATAGACTTAGAGAAACGTAAGGGCCGCATTGAGGGGCGCGAAATTTAAAACAGACCAGAAATTAAGCGTTTGATAAAAATAATTTCTTGGTTGTGTTGCCATTGCAAGCGTTTCGGAATTGTTGCCATCAAATGTTTTTGACACCAGAATTCAGTAGTTAACGACAGCTATCCTTAACGTAACGTAACCTTGATCGAATGAAATTTTTTGACGACACGTGCTCCTATCGTGCATAGATTCACATAAATTAAAATGGAGGAGGTAAAATTCCAATGTTCCCTTCACCCTTCCGAAGTAACTCTCTAATCTTTATGAATCTGTCTGTGACAAAAAATTGCATTTTAGTTGTCAAAATTTTTGGGTGTAGGATCTATTTAAACATAAAACCGTGCCATTTATAAATGCAAAACTGACTGAACGTATATTGATGAGTGTATTTCTAATTTCTTGTCTCATTCCGAAGTATAGCTGCAGCTTCCAGCTAGTGAAATATGTTTTTACTCGCTGCACGCCTCCTGAGGAATGATTCATTGAAACTTGCGGTAATTATCATTTCCCAATAGGTCAACCAGTAAAAAAGCATTCCATTTGATTCGAAGATTGCTGTTTTGACTTGTGTAAGCTGCGGCTCGAGCTGCAAACGTCACACTATTAAAAACAAAAATCTACAGTCCAACAGGCAGTTTCCCACAGCTGTTTCTAATTGGTGTGGAAAAGTCAACCACTATTGAAGATGAAAAAGGGTAAACTTGGAGTAAGCTATCATAGCAATGGGGTATTGGAAGTTAACAGTTCTTGAATTCATGATCACATTTGTTCATACACATTCTAAAAATTCTATTTCTGTTGTGTAGTTTGGTTCATGCAACGTGAAACACACAAATAAATCCTCATCCCTTCATTTGAAGCTGCGTGTGTATGTGTATGTGTAGGGTAACATGCATTGAGTGAAATAAGAAACTATTTCTATGATCGTAGCTTCACTAAAATTTAAAAAAGTATTTTTCACCTGGAACAGGTCCTAACCTGATTTTGCTAGGCCAAATACAATTACGCAGGTAAAAAATTTTCACTTTTTTCTTCAAGCATTCATGGGATTCATGAGCATCCAACAATTTTCATTTCAATCACGTTAACATCTGTCGATGTCCTTTGTTTTGGACTTGAAACGACTTTGGGTTACGCTAATTTTGCTCCATTATTTGTTCCATTATTTCGATGGAGAAAAAATGTTTGTCCTCTAGGCCTTTTGTTTTTCTCTGGAATACTCTGAAAGTGGCTATAACTTCCGTTTTAAACTAATAGTCTTATCTAAAGCATGACTATCGCTGTAACCTGTAAGTTTTATTGGACATGGTAAGTATTGTTCATTGTCTTAGTCTTCAAGATAAACCGTATCAATTAATGTCTTGTGACTCCATACAAGTTCCTCTAAATTAGGCGTAGGCGAGACTTAAAATTGCAAACCGAATGTTGAGATAAAACATTCATTTCAACCAATTTCGAGCAGATATGTGAACAGAAGGTATGTACATACCAATATCCACAGAGACCTTAAATGATTTATTGAGTAGAACGACCAAAATGAAACCATACAAACTACCACCTACCACTTAGATAAAAAAAAACATTTCGAGTCAAAGTCAACAAGTATGTGGAAATTCCTTGATGCCTAGAAGAAGAAGAAGAAGTTTTATCTCCAAAAAAAAGACTCTTTGCCAAACACACAAAACCACCCGCCATGTAGTCTTATTTCATGTGCGCACACATGCTTATCCGTATACGGACACAGTGCGTACAGCTCAGAACCAATACAAACGGAAATTTCATTACTTTTCGCTTTATAGTAAAACTAAAAATGCTCAACAGAGACTGAGTTACTACACCGACATATACAATTTATACATACCATACACACATTGTACAACCACCACACATTCTCTGTCACTTTTAACGCAGTCTCTTACTTTATTTCAACCGGCGTAGACGTCACTGGTGTTGTATTTTGATAAGAAGCATTTCGCTTAATTATTTTAAAATATTTTTTTTTAAATTAAATTCATTTTAGTAGAAATATTTAGCTTCCGCTAATTCTAAATAATTTTGTTGAAATTTTCATTTGCTAATCTGTAAAGTTTGAACGAGAAGAAAGAAAAATGGCAAGAGCTCTGATCAATTTTACTGGCAAGGCACTGAAGAGCAATCAATATGCCGTAGCCGCACCATGTCTTTCGGTTTCGTCGAGGAGAAACTGTGAGTAGATTTCATTTGTAAATTTCGTTTTGGCAAAAATGTTTTTTTTTTCACTTCTGTCGGATGTATACCTACACAGATAATGTGATGTGGACTTTCCTTTCATTGTTCTTTGTTATAATATCCAATTTTTTGTTGTTGTTGTGCTCTTCTTTCTTACGATCAACAAATAAAATTGAAAAATGTTTGGTATGGGAAGCGTGTATACATAATTTGTATGTAATTAGTTCGTAATCCACATGTTATGCACATTATTGTAACAGAACTTACCACATGCACAGACGTTTTAGTATGAATATACTTCCGTTTATAAACACTGTGAATGAGAATTGTGCGAAGACATCAATTGAAATTATAATTCAAATTCCAAGACAAATATTAGACTGTACCAATAGAGGTCATCTTCGATAATGACGTCCACATGGAGGAGGGAAGGGGGTTATCAAAAAAAAACGAGACGTGTGCCGTGTTGTAGGTATCGAAAATATGTAGACGCGAGAGGAGGTGGAGGTATAAAAAAACCGGAAAAACATGTGGAGATTAACCCTGCGTACTGGTTTCGAATTTGTGAATAGGGTGTGCAGTTATGGCCCGAGGCAAGCGATACAGTCACACATGCCAAATAATAAACTCGAAACCATTAGGTAGTACACTTCACTCGTGAAAACGACCGAAAACGAGTTTTAACGCTACTGTCATTATTGACGGAAAATTAGTTTCCGATTAATAGAAGGTTACTATACCAGTGAAGTAATTTGATACTTCGGCTCCAGATGAGTAGAAGCATCCAAGGACTCATCGTAATATAAAATAGGAGTTTTACTCGTGAGGGAACAACCTCATTAAGGACCGTTCATAAAAGGCGCTGTAAGGAAGGGATTAAAAAAAAACGTGACAGTCCTAACAAATGTGGGGTCATTTTTGACTTTTTTCGCGACGAAAGGGGGAGTAGTATCAAAAAGTCTCGTGACCCCCTTACCTCTCTCGTAAAGTAAATTTATTTTAATCAAAAACCACAAGTTAAAAGGAAGTTAAGAAACTTTTTGGTCAGGTCATCAGAAAACTTCTTGGATTTTCAAAAAAAAATTCTTTAAAAAAACGGAAAATTCTATTGTAAATAGGGTAGCATACGGTAAAGGATCACCCATTATTCCCGTCCTTTTTCGAAGGGGAAGGGGGGTACGATGACAGTGTGGTAGAGGAATAATGCGGACAAGGGGAGAGAAGAGTGGGTGTGGAAATGTGTAAAAAGTGAGCACGAGATTTATGGATGGTCCCTAATGGAAAATGAAAAACTCAAACCATGCTTCACTCATCAACAGTTAAATCTCTGTCCCGCCACTCTACTTATTTCGCCGAAGAGAAAATGTGAATAAAAAAATTCTTCTTCAAAAAAAATGCAATAAAAAATGGAGCAACAACAAAATCCAGAAAGAGTCTAATTGCGCCAATTTAATGATTACCTCCTTTCTACTTACTCAAAAAACATTTATCTCTTCAAGATTGGACATTTTTATCATTCCAATCTGTAAGTTCGTACGTTACTCGCACAAGTGGCTCTTATTTCAATTGACACTCCTCGTCGGTGACTGATAAAATTTCCTAAACCGAAATGTTCAAAATTTATCAGTTTGATTACACCTTTAAATTGTAAATTGTACCACATCGAGTAACTATCGAGCGATCTCAGAGTTCTTTAATTCAATGCTACAAGAAGCCATGAAGCCAGATGCAAAGACGAGATAAGAATTTGCCTAATTGTCAATTTGCACACTCTCGAATGATTGATTGAGAAAAATGATAATTTCGAATAAACATTTTTCCGCATGTCCATTGTTTTGAGCTTGTGATGCCAGGACCAATTGTTTTCCTTACATTTTCTTTGCATTCACTCGCCTACCTAACAACCCCACTCTGATCAACCCATGATGTTTGATGAAGAAAGTTTCGGAATTTTAGTAAAATTATTTGAATTTATGCGTCACAAAACACATCCTTCAACTCACTTCCAACTTATTGACCACAAACACTGCCGATCTTACACTTCTCATTATCCCATCACGGCAGCTTTACTACTTTCACACATGCATTCGAATCTCTGCAATTTAACTGTCATTTTTTGAAATTGAATGGTTTCGAGCAAAAAAACAAAATAAAAAAAACGAACATCTTAAACGAATACATTTATTCAAAACCGCAAAATCATTATACTCATTCGTTGACAGAAGTAAAGTTCATTTCTTGTATATCTATGGTATCTGTCCGTATACATACTGATGCAGACAGTCGGAGACTGATGAAACCCTAAAACTAAATCCTCTCGTCTCGCCGATTCATTTAATTAATTTTCTCGTCACTTTGTATTACTTATAATATGAACACACGACAATTTGCTCTTTGAATTTGATAAGCCTTTCTGAAAATCTTTGAAGCAAATTGAATTTTCTCTCTTCTCTTCGCGCTTACATTGAATACATTTTGGTCATAATTTCTTAATTTTTATTTAGCAAACCCGGGTCTGACCTCTTAAATTATGCATTAATTGGTTGACGACGACAAAAAATCCTCTGAATTTGACTAAAGTATCGAAGCAAATACTTGCATACATGGCTCGAGACAGAAACGTTGTGATTCGATGTGTAAGTTCGCAATGAAAAAGAAGAAGAAACAAATAAAAAAAAACTCGCTACGAAGCCGCATGCTTTCGTCACTTTAAAATGAATAAATTTTGAATTCAAAGTCAATCAAATGGCTTGATAAAAGAATGAGATAATCTTCACTGTTTCGAGCGAATGGATTTCTTTTTCTTTCTGCGGTTCTGCTGATTGTTTTCGCTCGAATAGTCATTTTTGCGTTAGCCAGACACTTAAGCTGCGAGATATCAGTTGTATACGCTCACTCATTTTGATAATTTGTATAAATGTGAATATGAATTTTGTTTCAAACATTTTGATTGTCTGTTATCGTTTTTGGAAATTTAATATTATGCTTGCCCTTGAACTACTGCGATGATTTCGTAATGACTTCAATGCTATACGTTCTGTCAATCATCGACATTACATGTGTGAAAAGGTTATGAAGTAGAAAGTTGAGCATTTAATGGAGAGGACATTTTGTTAGGGACACCATTTATCTGTAGGAAGAATAGATGGGATTCAATTAACTACTATGAATCGAGGGGTAGCCACTTTTTTGTAGAAATCATTTTGAAGTGGAAGACTGTCGATAGGAATAGGAATCGTAAAACTAAATGACTAATGGAATTTGCTGCCACCACCCTTATAAAATACTTACATGAAGACTGCGAGCGAAGCGAGCGAAATTTGGTTATATTCATGATTTCTGTCATAGATGCGATACACCTCAGATGCGGTGGTTTCAGCTATTTTTCAATCAAAATTTCGAACCCAGACATTTATCCCAGAAGAATTCTTTGAGAATCCTTATCCTTATAAGCTGGCTCCGTAGGATTCACTTTAAATTTGTTTAATATCAGGAGTTTAAGAAAGTACTAGAATTGTTGAAGAGGAAAATCACCTATAAAAGGCGATATTTTGATAGCAGATGCAACAATAATTTGAGGTTCTCTCTAAGCTTTTGGCATTCCAAAGAACTCAATATCTCAACAATTTTTTGAAATCAAAATCAGTCATATCTGAGAAGCTGATGTTCTCCTAGCATTGCTAGATTTCTGACATATCGACCCTTGTTGTGTGGGCCAAGGGAAGGTCATTATTATGGAATCGTGCGATCGTATTTATAGATAAACAAGTCGGTTATACTGCAAAGCATTCCCCCATTTACTCGAAACAGTGTGCTCACCATTTGAAAGGCCCACTAAACGACATCCTATGCATCAAAAGAAACGAACCACAAACCTTCCAGTCAAACACAACATTTCTCACCGTTCACTTATCTTTTCCTTTAAACGAAAATGTCAAGGCTGCATGCGTATTCTACTTATTACAAGTAGATTATGTAGTAAAGTAGGTAGGTTCGTAATACGTATACACCTCCGTACATTGATAACAAATTCAATTTTTTTTCTTCAATTTCTTTTTGAACTCAAAACTAGATTATAACGAATTTGTTCCAATTCTTTTTTTTCTTTCTTGAATTAGCGATACGTTGACATCTGTTTCAGACAATGTGTACACGTGTATGGAGTACTTGACTGACAAAATGAATTGAAGAAAAAAAAATTGCCAACATTGTTATGTGATAAAATACACGATGCAACGGTTACAAATTTTATTTAATTTTAACGATACGGGTCACATGTATAGTATACGTAGCCTCACATGTAAACCGTTTTTATCATGTCACGCCGCCGTATTGGTGGGTTGTTTAATTATGATTTATTGAAAAGTGGCTGTTTGTAAGAACATCACCATGAAACAATGAGTTTGATAGAAAATATGTAATTCAACTGAAAAGATTGATAAGAATGCGGTCTGCCAAAGCACCTAGCATATAGTAAATGATAGAGTATAGTAGGATAGTAGAACGAAAGAATTGAGAACAAAATAACTTCGATTGTTATCGATTCGTTTGTTCTATTGTTCATAAATGTATGGAGTAAATATCATCCATTCAAACAACTCTCACTCTACGAGCAATAATGATCGAGATGTCCGTTCAGAAAAAACCAACCCTTTTCCCTTTCACCCTATGTTTCAACTACATATGCTTCATGTATTTTTTTCGTCTCATTCCGCAATAGAAGCCCATTTCATGCGTCAGTGGCTCTGCGTGAAATACTGCTGACGCACATCTCAACCTATGTGCGATTTGCAACGAAGGGTGCGGCGCGTAGCTGAAAAAATCTTAACTACTGCTTTACGTAGAAAGTGGCGTCAATTGTTTGCTTGTCAGCAAAATTTGAACATAATTTTCGACATTGAAAACATAGTGCCATCTGTTGAACGTGAAAATTGGGAATAGAGTTGTTTTATGCATCTGAGCGAATGTGACGTTTTGGGACCGCCTGAATGAAATAGTATAGCTTGGAGTTTGGATTCTACATTGGACGAAGTAACTTTGTGATAAGAGCGAACTCACCAGTATGTTTTTGAGCCGAAGGCGAGGTATGTTGCATTTGCCAAAGCAAGTCGCTCAAAATACTTTTGTCATAAAACTGTTTCCAAGTTAATGAAAGATGTAGCAGCATCCGATGTGGTCTGGTTCACTGCTATCCACATGCGAAAGTTGAATTTCACATAAAATTTCATGGAAAATAAATCGATAGTACTCCACCTGTAATGGATCAGTTTCGCATGGGACAGGCATTAAATTTGATTTCTTTACGTTGCCAGATGCAAGGTCTGAAAATTGTGCAAGGTTCTAATTCCTAACAATTACTTCTACTAAACGTGTGAAAAACGAAAACCAAAGCCGGTAATGATCCACTTGTCAAACGGACCATTCATCAACAAAATCTTAAACTCATGTTTAGAAGATGTTGAGGACGCCCCTTTATTATCATGAAGGTATATTTTTGTCAGTTATCAATACTGTAATGCAAATATATCTGCATCGATTTGAATCAGATGAAACGTTTTACATAGTTCTTTTCTTTCTGCTTCAAAACCGGTCATATTAAGTCTGTTCCTTTGAGGTCTGCAATGAATTTTGGCTTCAGATTTTTCATTATTATTTATAGAAAATAATCACATTTGAAAAGCGCAGCACATAAATTTGTTTGTACATCAAATGTTTCGATTTCGACTGCAAAAGTGTTTAAAAAATTAGAACCTACCTATCATACAAAACTGACTAATGAACTATATTGACTTGAGAGATTTGGCTGTGTCACAAATCAAAATGATCTTTATCCCAAATTGAAATCACGAGTTCAACAGAAAATGCATCGCGAGCAGAAATTCTCTGATATTTGTTGACATTCAGAATTATTTTAGAGAAGTTCAGCTATGCCACACAACAATTGCTCTAGAGTATTTGAGTGTCATAGTATGTAATGTGCTTGTGAGCATGTAATATGAAATGATATGACCCTTGCCGAGGTGATGCTATAACCCTTTCAATAAAAATCTTACCGATACCAGGCTTCGAACACCCGACAACAGCTAGATAATTCTGATCATGAAGCAACGTCTATAGCCATTCGGCTACAGAAGCACACAATTTCGTATAACGTATTGTTGAAGCGTATCTATTAAGCATTGATTACATTCGAATCTTCTCGTCTACATCACATTGCTTGGTATATATTAAACAGTCTTCTAGAATATTGAAATTAATTTTTTGTTTTCATGAGAACATTGGGTAGAAAATTAGTTGATGTTTTGCATTGAAAAGGTGTGATTATGGCCCGGATTCCGAAAACCCTGTTTCTACAACGGTAGGTATGCCGGTTTTTTCTCGCACACGATGTGTTGCTGACAGCGGCTTCGTCTCGGGGGCCGTACAAAAACGACGTCACGCTTTTTCAGTGCTATCATAATATCAAAATCACTAATGACTCGACAAATATTCACTCCTTCAACAGGTTTCCCAGGTTTTGTTGCATTCATTCCGACTACTTAAGTGTCGAAGCAACAGTGACTATTTTCGTGCTCGTTTTTCGAATGATAACACACTGACTCTTTTAATCTAGTGAAATGGCTAGCGTAGGCAGGCACTATTTCTTTATGGTCTGTCCCATTGCGGTGTACGCCTATGGTCTGTCCCATTGCGGTGTACGCCTATGGTCTGTCCCATTGCGGTGTACGCCACTACGCCAATCTCTCATTCCGTTTTATTTCAAAATTTCCGTTTTTCGTACAGAAACAAACACTCGCTTTCTCAAATAAATTTTTATTTTAAATTTGCGATTTTATTCTTTGCTTTATAGTTGTTTCGAGCACATTTCTTTTCCTTCTTCTTCTTCTTCTTAAATCAATTCACGCACCTCTTTTACCTAGAATTACAAAACGTTCTCGCTGATTTATGGTCATATAATGTAAAAGACACGAAATGAAGGATTCGAGGTCAATAAACTTTATCACATATTATAATGTGTTCCACATCAACAACAACAACAACAACAAAAATGGTTAAGGAAACACCGAAAACCGCACAGCGAAGAGCTGCTTACATAAATATGCGCAAACTTTTTTTTCGTTATATAAATGCGAAACTCGTAAATTAGTTTCAGCTGTGTCACGGTGCTGCTGATGATAATGTACAAGCGAGAGAAAAAACTCGTTTAATAGGCCGCGAAAAAAAAGTCCAACATTTCGATGTTATAAATAATTTAGAGGCCTAACGATTCGTTTTGAACAGATAATTTCAATGGTATTCCCAATTGATGGGTGTCGATTTCCCAAATAAAGGATGATTTCATGGAACGTGTTAGTGATTTAAAACCGTTACTCGTGACACTTTCGTTCGATTTCTTTATTGCGACGACTTAAATGGCTGCATCACTTTTTGTCCATCTTTAATAGTTATTTATGAAGCGACCGGCCAAAATGTATTTTCCTCTGCTTACACGATGTGTAATGTCACACTCAGCGTACGGCTCGAATGACAATCTACACACATGTCCATAAAAAAAAATTTCACACCCGGTTGCATAAATTACTATTTTCTAATGGCGATTACGACCAAATGAAACTGCGTGTAAGGATCAGAGCTGTCTGTTTGCATTACGAAAAACCTGTTTTCAGTAAGTCTCATTCCTTAATGATTTACATTTCAGAGGACACTGTAGCGCTGTTAATTGGTGGCCATTCACAAATTACGCACGCATTACAGAGGGAGTGAGAGTCTGGCGAAAGCGTACCCGTCATATATCTTTGAAATTTTTCTTTGCGAATGCTTGGTAGCTTGGTAGCTGTGATTAACTCTAAAACAAGGTGGTCTGCCTTCTTAGTGCGCTAGTCCTTCTCTGTTGAATTTTCGAGCAAACATTAATTATATGACACTCAAAAATAGAGCTGTTCTTTAGACCTGCAACATTTTATTTAAAATTATCTTCTCGAAAAAAAAATCGATTTCGAATCAGGGAAATCGAAAATTTCCGCAAGAAACGTGAAATCGCGCGCAAATTCGCCTTCAGTTCTCCTGCCTTATGACGTCTTTCCTCGTGTAGGCATTTCAGGATAGATTGGTCTCTCAGTTTTTTGCTTATCAAACCGAATTTTGGGTAAAACGCCATACTTTACACGTGAAGTAATTTGATCTCTCGTATCAAGTTGAGTAAAAAAAAACCTTTGGCTGAAGCTCTCGC
This sequence comes from Phytosciara flavipes, assembly GCA_026413405.1. Lineage (NCBI taxonomy): Eukaryota > Metazoa > Arthropoda > Insecta > Diptera > Sciaridae > Phytosciara > Phytosciara flavipes. The sequence continues at coordinate 10,726 of JANTFA010135501.1, forward strand.
ATACTTTTACTCATCTGGATACGATATATCAAATTACTTCACTGGTATAGTAATCTACTATTCTTTCATGCAGTTGTTGTAATTTTAACCTTGGCTTCCCAAACAGTCAATTACATTTCATGTCACATCCGAACAATCGTTTAATTGCAAATTAAAAACGTTCATTGATAAAATCATTTTGATTACACTATCTAGAATAGTATGGCTTCTAGGTAATTAAGCAAGTAAAGTGGATCACATGCACGCACAGCACAAGATGGTTTTAATTGTACATTTCTTGGAGTTACTTAATAGCACAATTTAACCGTTTAATCGTTAATCGAAAGGAAAGTTCAAGGTCCAGACAATTTTCATTTCAAATAATTTTTGGTGCGAATGTAAATTCTATAAATAAATGTTGATGGCTGAGCGCGTTAGATAGAGATTGTGACGTCAAAAATTAGAATGTTGGAAATTGAAACTTACATCTGCAAAAATGAAAATGAAAATAAAACATAAACATTTCAATCGGACATTTAGTTTTTTTAGCAATTTTTTTTTCACTTTGATTAAAAAGAAAAACTTTTCGTTCTGCTTATTTTTAGATGCCAGTGGCGCTCGCATTCAAGCTGTGAAGCCAGTCGTTGAAATGGACGGGGATGAGATGACTCGAATTATTTGGCAATTCATTAAGGAAAAGCTGATCTTTCCATATGTTAAAGTAAGAAATTAAAAGTTTTTGTTAGTCTCGATTTTGTTCGTAGAACCATCATTAGTAGGTCAAGTCTTGAGATTGTAAAGTATTAAATATTGCATCAGGTCAGTGACATCAACTACCTGCATCTGATTCATAATTTTGTAGTTTACATTCACCGTTGTGATCATCTGAGTAAAAACAATTGAAATGAGACATCTCAAAAGCCACAATCCACCGAATTCAGACTTCTCTGTGAGAGTTTCCATACAAAATTTTATTCAAGACCTCAGTGAGATTACGGTAGATTGTAAAAGAAGAAAAATCAATTCCTAGCGTAATCGCTTTCGTCCTAACATCGAAAAATGTTTCTTAAAAAATCTTAATTTACGTCGGCTTCCATTGAATCTACTGTGGATTTTTGTGGTCTCGATGCTCTATAAAATATTTAAACCCACACGTTCTCACTACTGGAGCCCTTGAATCGGTTGGTGGTTTATTTACCATCGATTTTCCTCAGACAATTCGCAAATTCAGATGTGTATCCGTTGCATCCCTCGGCAAATTATGATGATCAGCCTAATTTTTTCTCAGACAAAACTTAAACAATCTCACCATAAACTTATTCGCTTGATATACCCTTTGAGGTCGTACATAAATGACGTTACGCTTTTTCATTACTGTCATCAGATTAAAATCACTAAAATCTAGGCAAGTGTTCACCTTTTTGAGTCAATAGTGGGTCTTACTTCCATTTGGGGAGTGTATTCAGGGGGTAGGACTCAATTGGCTTTTTTTTAGATTTATCAATTAGCTTAATAAACTGCAATATTTGTCGAGTTATTAGTGATCTTAATCTGATGATAGCGCTGAAAAAGCGTCACGTCATTTATGTACGACCCTTTCGGTAGCAAGTAGGGTTAGATGGATTGTCTCAGGGTACTAGCCTTCCACCAAAATGTTCGGGGTTCGATTCCAGTACCTGACAAAAATTTCTGATGTGAATTTTTCTAGCGAGTAGTATCGCTCTGGTAACTTCTCAAAAATTCGCTCCAGCTTCATCTTTCTTGATAACTTTCCCCTAAAGTCACCGAAACCGGTGGTCCAAACCCAAAATAAAGTAAAGCCTAGGTCTTGCTTAATCTGTCAACTCCGTCTTTGCAATATATTTTACCCGTCAAAAAGCATGTGTCCTAGAAAAGGAGAACACAAGAGAATGGACTGGACACTTACGATTTCTTCTATTTTCTTAATATCAACAGATAGAAAGTTTGTATTATGACTTGGGACTACCTCATCGCGATGCCACCGATGATCAAGTTACAATTGATGCAGCCTACGCCATATTGAAACACAATGTTGGCATCAAATGCGCTACTATCACTCCAGATGAACAGCGTGTAGAAGGTAAGTTGAAGATAATAAAAAAACTTTGGGTGAGACGCTCAAAGTCAGTTCGTTTTGACCATAAAACCAAATTTTCTTCCGCAGAATTTAAACTGAAAAAGATGTGGCTCAGTCCAAACGGCACAATCCGTAATATCCTTGGCGGTACAGTTTTCCGTGAGCCCATTCTATGCAAAAACATTCCA
>JANTFA010135512.1:0-12990 GCA_026413405.1 Phytosciara flavipes
GGAGAAAAAAGGAGGCTCTGACACTTTGTAGGGCGGTCAGAGCCTCCTTTTTTCTCCACATCGGAGTGACAACATCATTCCATTTTGACTTTTAAACAGGATTTTGAAAAGAGAGCAGTGAAGTTTTGTAAATCAACCCACGCTAGTGCTGTCATCAGACTAAAACTACTATAAAACTCGACAAGCAAATACTATCATGAGTCAAGAGTATATATTTGGGTGATATGACATGATACTGACCCATAAAAGAACCTACTTGTCGAGATATTAATGATTTCAATGTGATAACAGCACTGATAAAACTTGACATCATTGGTGTACGACCCCTTAACAACTTATAAAAAGTACGCAGCACACTATGTGAATGACCTCTACCTAATGTTTTTTCAGTAAATTCGATTTCAAAACTCATTTCAGTCGCTAACTTGAGTTACCAAAAGTACTATAATGTCGAATGCTGTTCGCTAGTAGATAAAATGATCAAAATGCAATATTGTATTTATGAGCCACAAGACGGTGCCACGAATTGTGTACAATATTTTATGTATTCCCCGACTGCTATTTTCGTATCGGCAAAGTTATTCACTCAAAATTGACATCCATTCATCACAATGTGTGTATCTGTCTGTCTGTCTGTGTAAATTCACACAAATTACGGCATCATTACGTATCAGTGCAACTTGAGTACAATTACCCAATTCCGTTCCGAGACGACGCCATCACAATCCCGCCGTCGTCGTCGTCGTCATCATAACAAATGTTTTTTTTTGAGGTTAAAATGGAAAATAATTTAAAAGAGTAGCGAGGAAAAGGAAATTTATGAGAAAGTTTTGTTGCTGTGCTGTACTGTACAGTGTTATGAAAGCGCGATACACATCAAGTAGACGAAAGCTGAAAGCACTTAACACTATAACATTATCTGAATTTTTCAGTTTTTCTTCATCTCTTCGTTTAAAATTTTATCTAACATAGAGCTTTTTGAACTTCAGTCCTCCAAAAAGGTACTTGTGTGCTGAATATTATTCTTTTCCCTTTAGTTACATCTTGAATAACTAAAAAATGAAGTGGATGTATAACACGAAAGGTAAAAGGTTATGTAACGTACGAAAATATGCAATAATGTTATGTTTGACTCTTCACTTAAGAAACATCCAAAACACGAGATACATATAACGAACTTTATGCTTGAAGTCTTCCCTGCTGCTACGTTTAAATACCTACATCTATGGAGGATATGCCATGCCATGTGTGTGTATACACATCCATATGACAACAAAGAGTTACACAAGACATACGACACACAAATCCCTTGAAAGTTTATTTAGAGAGCAGGTACACACACAAAAAAAAACACGAGCTTTTTTCATATACCTTTGGAGTTTTATGTACACCTTGATTTACAACAAAAACGTAATATAGAGGGTAGGGTATACACATTGTGTACCTGTGTATATGCGGAGGTCTCGTCGTTTTGTTTTACAATTCCTTTTTTTGTGCTGTTTGGAATTTTCTTTACCCCGTCCAAACCCTTTTTTCACATCACTTTACACACATGTACGTTAAACGTAGACAACCGAGTTAAAAAGCCAGAAAAAAAAATTTATGCCAGAAGAAACAGGCGATAAAGAACCGTGTTATGGATTGTACTGTATGAAATATCGTATACAGTTGGATGTGATATGAGTATTATTCAGGGCCTATTTTAAGGCGAATTAATTCCCTTAAATTCGTTAGTTCATAGCACCGAACGAAGATTAGAGGCTTTTAGGTTGAATATGCCAGTTTGGAATTCGAGCCGGACGCTTGGGGCATAGCATTTGGGGATGCATTCAGATGTCGAATCAACATCATCGTTATCATTTTAGACTTATCTGTGACGTTCCCAAACCTAGTCAAGTTTCACCGAGGCTACATCGGATTTCGGTATTTTTTTACTGACACACATCATCAAATTATTCAATTCTAGTATCGGCTCCGGTAGTCCTCAGTCCCAGCTTTCCAATGGAACCATAGTCGTCCATGTCCTGCTCTTCCTGCGGCTGTGACTCAGGGTTCAAGATACGACATTTTTCGTGTTTTGAACATAATGCCACCGAGCACACAAGGTAGGTTGAACCGATATCAGGCCGGTTTCGGAGACCTGGGACCAAATCCTATCCAATGATATGTAAATATGTCATTTAACGGACAGTGCCGACCTTCCGGATTATAAATGTATCACTCATTGAAATCTGGTTTTAAATCGAGAACTAGAGGCCTTAGAGTGAGGTTATGTAGGGCCCCAGGTGTTTCTGGCATATAAATCGAGTAAATTTCATCCGATTTTGGTGAATTTGGTATGATTTGAAAGGTATTTCCAATGCCAATGCAGGTGGTTGGAATTTAGTCAGTAGGTCAAGAATTAGAGCCCTTTGATAGTGTTCGGTAGGATGGGCTCCAAGTGTTTTTTTAGGATGATTGAAGTTTCATTCAAATTTCGTGATATTTTTCGTAAAAGGAAAAAGAAATGTGAATAAAATGTTGATCAAACGAAATTGAAGTAGATCTCTTGGACTGAAGCCGCTACTCCGTACCAAGTATTTTCTGCGTATAAATCGAGTACACTTAACTCGATTTTTATGCGTTTTATTTGAAAGGGAAGTGGTGTATGGTGTATGCATTGTATTTCGGTTAAAGTAAATTAATTCGGTGCCTTGGAGTAGACTTAGGCCGCTACTTTGAGGCTCTATGAGCTTGCTGTACTTCGTGGGCGGGATATTTACAGTCGCACCATGCGTAATTTACACAACGCATAATGTTTCACACAATTTGGCGTGTAAGGGCTACGTAAGAAGTAGGGTTACGTAATAAGTAGGGTTACGTGAGAAGCAGAGCTACGTAAGAAGTACTGATAAGAAAAATGGGCTCCGTCGCAGAGTTTGTTAAGATCTTTTCTGGTTTAGTGGTTTTTCGACCATGTAAAAGACAGCCAAATAATTTCGAATGATAATTCGTAAGATTTACGAACCAACAAAATTCATCGAATTTTCGGAAGTGGTGAGGCGTTTCCATTCCCCAAAATATGCCCTGGCACATATATATTCAACACAGTGTACAGTATAAGTACAAAGAGTACATAAAAGGGGTGCTGAAAATATACATTGTATTTATGGAAATTTATGTTTTTGAAAAATTAATTTTTAGTTATGACTTTAAAGGTGATTTCTTATGCGAATAATATTTTTCTCATGTTTTCCTAAAAGTTAACATGCCTTTCCTCCACTTGCTTCCTTTTGCTTCCACTCGCTCTCTATATCTAAAAACGTATAATAATTTTATAAAATATGTGTACGCTACGCTACATATTTATGATGAGTACATGGTGGTGTGTTACTTTTTTTCCCATGTGCTTCTTACTCCTTCAGCCCGATATGGCAATGGCTGAACGCAGGAAATTGATTTCTTTATGAAGAAGTAAAGAAAAAACACAAATTTCATGTTCATGTTTGGTTTATAAAAACACGATGGTTTTTATTTAGCTTTTCAGCGAGTGCTTTTTTTTCTTACTTTCTTTCAGATGATGTTGAATGCAAAGCATCACTGTTTTGAGGTGTATATCGGGTGAGGTGGGATAAAACGGTTTGCAATGAGAACACACAAACAGGAAAAAAAAGGATGGTTTCCGATGAAGTATCGAAATGAATTAATGAATGAAAATGAAAACTGTGTGGCTGATCATGATGAAGCATAATATTGCTTTTACATTTTTTATAAAAATTTGTTTGCTAAAAAATAATTTTTTTTTGTTTTTTTTTCCAAATAATTTACCTCTCAATATAAGGTGTTTGTAATGGATCTGGTGGAATCATGTTGTGAACGTACCTGAAATTGAGAAGAAATAGACGGTTAATGTTACGACGAAACAACATTTTCAAATATAAATCAAATTTTTAGTCGAGTTATTATGATTTTGACATGATTTAATAACATCGATCGTTCGTATTATTTTACATCAGAAATTTTCAATCACTTTTTTTTGATTAATTTGGATGGATACATTTTTCCATACACATTGCCCTCGTTATATTTAGAAATTTTTATTTTTTTCAAGTCCCACAATTTTGTAGCTTATAAACAGCGTCGGTCGCCTGTTTATCGGACTGAAAGTGCATAAAGTTGAAGGGGGTCTATTGAGATGATATCAAGAGATCCTTGCACAAATTCAGGAAGGGATCAGTGGAAACAACTCATAATGGCTAGCGCACGCTAGCATTCAGACCACCACTGAATCCCGAGGTCGAAACAGCATTTTAATAGCGATTGTTTTGACCACTGTTTCGATCTGACAAGTATTTTACATGTCTGTCGATGTTTTTCATTCATATGCAGTTCAGGCCATGAGCTAGTCATACTTTTCTGCATGTACATGTCTGGTGAATTATAAACGGAATGAAAAAAAACAACACCAGAATTCTAACAAATGCGGGCTGAGGCAAAGTGCTGGTTTCACACAAGAAAAATAACACAAAAACAAGTGCTTGAATGAGTATTGTAAGCAAATGCTTCACAAGCTCACACAAGTTAATGAGTGGCGTCTGGTTCTAATATAGAAAAAGCTGCTACAACGAAAGGTGTGAGTAAGCGTCATAAACAATAATGACAACTTACGTACCGGTAGAAACGTCGTTAGTATCGGTTCGATACGTGCTTAAGGTGTTGCCAGATGAACTAGAGCGCAAAAAATCTAAAAATAGTCCTTCAGTTTCATAACTGAAGTCGTGGTTCGGAATACACGTTAAGCATGTCTAGGGTAATATGCATTAACTGACAGTTATTAAGTGTAACACCCAGGCGTCAGTCAAACTAGTCATTGAACAGAGCTGCTCCCGACAAAGAAGTGCTTTTGGATGACAGTGTTATGTTGAGACTTAAAAATTTAAGAAAAACCTGGATTTCTCGCTAACAATTTTGAGTTGGCTGTATTGACAACCAGAAAAATTGGATACATCAAACAGTCACGACTTCTACGACACACCATGTATACTATGTGTATGGATGGATACACGACAACACGTGCGCGCCCATATAAATTTTAATAAACTCAAAATTGTATATTTTAAAATTATTATTTTCTCTAAAATAATATTGCGCCGGGTGAAAGCTTGTTGGGCTGATGTGTATGTAAATAAACAAAAAATTATAATCCAATAAAATACGATAGAATATAAATATTTATGACTAAATTATTCAGAATGCATAACGTTACAAATCACAGAGAGTATATTATCCTAATGAAATTTTCACCCTATCATATGTTCATTCCTGCTTACGACGAACGAACGACGACGACGAACACGCTGGGATATGTATGTCAATACATATTATGATAGGTATAGAACCCGTATACACAGGATCATATGGCATTCTATCTTCATTTTGTTAGTTTTGTAAATTTTCATTGACTTCACATAATAATTCTCATCTGGCCTGCTCTGTTCCCTGTTCGCCTCGGTTCTTATGCTACTCTGACTCTCTTGTCTAGGTTTTTCTTGATTCATCACTATACATCTGAATGTATATTTAGCATCATATTCATTATTCATTAATATATCTATAGATAGATAGATAGACATATAGAAAGTAAATCTGCCTTTTCAACTCGAAAAGATATCCTTTTTGTCGTATACACGTTTAATTTCATGTATAATAAATTCCATAAAAGGGATCTCTCTGCATGTATGTCTAGTATATTCCAGTAGAATACCTTACTAACTGTGCTAGTATTATACATAAATTATTTACGACCATCATATATGCTACACTACAATCATAATCATACATAGAGATAGACATCCTATCCTATCCTTCCACACATATATGTATGGCCTCTACAAATATTTAGCTTTATAAATGTTATATTCACATCATTGCTCTCATATATTCATTATATTTATGCAAACTATTCCATTTCATAGGATACACACACACACACACTTTGAATACTCATAAAATGTACGAGGACGACGGTACACATTGTACACACAGAGCTCTACAACAAATAAAAAGGATATCTTCCTCCATTCATTCGGAATAATAACTTTGCCAAGTCAAAAACTAATTTGATATAATTTCCATATAATCCAATTTATTATTTTCGCAGAATCTTATATCCATCTTCCAAGAGGAACTGGAAAAATTTTCTAACCCCACCCGATTCTCATCATCCTACTCCTCTTCCTCGTCCGCCTCCTTATAGGCGAATACTTTCTAAGTAGCATACTTTTCTGTACTACTAAAATGAGAATAATATTTGAAGAAAAAAAAAAAAGAAACACGAAATTGTGTGCATTCAACGTATCTTGTTATGCAGTTGCATTTTGTGCGAATATAATTCTCAAAATTTGAAGTGCATCTGAGATTTGATTCGCTTAGGGGCTGTGCACACAAATTACATACGCGTTTTTCAGTACTGTCATTTAGCTAGCCAGAATTGGAAGCAGTACTAAATTCGTTGGAGCCGAGCAGTCGCAATATTGTGCAGATTTGATTAAGACGCTGGTAAAGACGGAAAAGGAGAAGAAACATCAGAATAGATGGGAAGCGTTGACTAGATGCAGGGAATCGAAGGATTTTCTGGGAGGATGCAGTAGGAAAAACATTAGATTCCTTCTGATTTTGGATGGGTCAAGCTTCAAACTATGATTGTACTAGATGGGAATCGTTATAGATCCACTCTGCTGGAGGATGTGGTTTGGAGCTAGAAACAGCAAGACATTTTGTTTCCACGTGTCCAGTGCTGATGAAGCACAGGATGAAGCACTTAGGAGACTTTTATTTGACTCCCGAAGGAGCAATGGAAAATTGACTTCCCTTTATAAAAGGAATCAAATGGCTGACCGGAAGGGTAACGAACATTCGCAGAAGGAGAACAGCACAATGGGCCCAACAAGGAATAGCCTAAGTAGTTGCAACGAAATTCATATTGATTTGTCACAATTTGATTTAGCTGTTAAGTATTTGAATTGTTGAAATTATTCTTTATGAATCTTGTGAGACTCATCAATAGAAACAAACCAAACCACGCAGTTATTTCATTCGTACCACCAAATACACTTCGAAATGTCAAAATATCGTCTAGTCTGGTTTGATTAATCTCGTCTCTAGGGCAAGGATACGGCTGGGCACTGGATAATGAGATGTAAAGTAGTCACCTCTTCGATGTTACATCTCCTGCACATGGTCGTCTCATCTTATTCATATGTTTCCTCAGCTTACAGTGTCCAGTTATGGATCCAATTAGTACCTTGAGGTCGGTTTTGATTTATTCAAAGTGAGATTCGTAATTTTAGCTTGTGAACCATCAATTAGGACACTACTATTGACTCTGACATTCTCGTCTATTAGTGATTTTAGTCTGATGGCACCACTGAGATAATCCTAAGTAAAATTTGTGTACATCCCCAAACGCTATACCAATCCCCGGTGCCAGATTATATGCTGTGAAAAATTCGTTTGAAAATGTTTCAAATGTTATTGGAATGGCTAGACATTTTTCCCCCCAAATCAAATGCAAGCAATTTAATGACATCAGTAGCCATAGCCCGAGAATTAAGTGTCTGGCTCTTAGATATATGTAACAACATTGTCGTAAAGTAAACCGTTGTTCACAATGTCGTTAAGTAAATCGTTGCTGTGAGTCGTCTGGTTTCAAGAACTGATAACAATTCGACCCATTCGACAGAAAAAAAATCCACTTTATGCTTTCTAGAGAATCAATTGAACATCGAGTGGTTCTCCATTAATGGCATCATATATAATAGGTCATTGTTGCGTGTGTGTGTGTGGTGTTGGGTGTTGTATAACTTCACAATAATGTGAAGACACCATAGAAGAGAAAATGTGATGAAATTTCATTCCCACAAAAAAAAACAGAAGAAACAAAAAAAAAGTTTTTCAAATCAAAGCTCAATGATCAATCACAACGGTTCATTAATTGACTACAGTAGAAACCTAACTGACATCTAAATTATTATAATCAAAATCAATGGGTGGCAACCACAATTAGATATGAGATATAATTTCTTAAAAGTATTTTTGTGGTCCATTTCATCTCGCAAGACTTCGAAAAATGTTTCGAAAATTATTTTTATTTTAATTACATTGGGCTCGCTATCAGCTCTATACTATTAACGAGTCGGATATCAAGACAAATCCATTTGCCACATTCGTTTTGAACTTGATACAATTTGTAGACCCGTACGAAGTACGTTTGTAACAATCTACTCGAATCCCTGAGTAAGAGTTTCCTAGAGCTGCCAAATATCATCAATAAGAAAAGGTCTATCCGTCACGATAACTTGAGTAAAACGATACCGCAATCTTGATGAGACGTTTCCACCGCTTTGTATTCACAAAAGCTGGCTTAAGTTCAAAGATGAGCAGAATCGGTCGAAAGGATCCAGTCCAGAGATATGGTCAAATTAGTGCTAATTTCGAGGTCTGGTTGAGGATTCTCGCATAATATTTCCAGCAGTATTGCTCATATAAAGTTGATGAATGGCGCTGGCGCAAATGAAAGGTATTGACTGCACCAATCCAGGATCATGATTTCGGAAGTTAGAGCTCATACTGTGAGCCTAGGTCGAGCTAGACCGCCGGCCGTAGAAGCGTAGTGAAGGTAGAGTTTCTTGTCCAATTTCTTGAGAAGATTTCATTCGATTTGCATGCATTTGTTTTGTTTAAAAGGTTTTGACGACCGTAAAATGGTGATACTGCTTTCAGTGACCTGACAGTATGGCCAGTATGGCTGCCAGCCGTCATTTTGAATTTTAGGGTTGTTTCCCTAAAATTCCCGTAAATTTGATGCGTTTTTCGTAAACTTTTTTTTAGTTTGACAGGCAATGAGAACCGTGGAGTGATAGAATTGTATGGTGACCTAAGAAAATGGTCGTCAGCCTCCATCTTAGATTTTAGTGTTTTTTCAGTGCCACCCGATTTTGGTGAATTTTCTTTTGTTTGAAAGTCAATTTCAACAGCAGGTAGTGATTTGAAATGCAGTGTTGCGGAGTAATTCTCAGATGTAGAGACCTTCATGGTAAACTAACTGTATTTCATACACTAACTCGTACGAGCCTCCTCTCTACAATTTGCTTTTCTTCTTCGTTCTTGTGTGTGCAACAACGATATTTCAACATGTCAATACCTTTCATCGGTCTAATTAAATACAGAAATTTTTTATCATTATTACTCTTCAGCAATATTCCGAATGAAATCTAAGTTGAGTAGAGAGAGACCAATCAAAGAAAAAAAAACCAACAACGCAGCCACATATAATATTCGAAAGTCTCGTTCACCAAACTGGATAAAGTAATTAATTATGAAAATGATTTTTTTAATTCATTGAAATTAAGATATTTGTGTTAAGATTATTCTATGTATACCATTCACGAGGAATCCGTTGACGACGTATAAACTCTGCGCCATGGGTGGATCATCATATTAGATTTTCATTAACGATATCATTTCACTTAAAAAATAAGTTGTTGTTGCTGGGTACGAAGAAGCAGTTTTATTACTTCGCTGTAAGTCTTAATACAAGCGGAGAAGAAGAGAAAAAATCAACAGCAACAACAACAAGTTAATTCACTCCATAATTTATTATTCTGTGTGGAATTTCTGTGATGGTTTATAATACAAAAGGAGTTGAGATGTGTTTTTACAATTTATTTGTTTCTTTCGGTGCCTTTTAGAATAATTGTTTAGTATTATTGTGTGTATTTACCATGTATTCACATATTTAAGGTATTACCATTGTGAATATTTGGAGTAAAAACACACCATCCATATACCATAGAGTGCACAGAGACTTAGTCTTTCCTCCCAGTACAACATATCTACACAGTCATATTGTATTATAAACACAGAGGCATTTCCATTTTCGTTTTGTTTTCAAAGCACGAATTATACACCGAGCATAATAATTCAATTTTGTTTATTTTAATGTAAAAGTTCTAATATGAATTATTATTATGGTTTATATTTCTATAGTTGGAATTTTATTAGCATATGAATGTGTTATATATATGGCGAGGTGCATATGGCTGGTTCCATGACCTGTCCCGTGATGAACGGAATTGGGTCTTGACATAGCTCTGAACTTTTCTAAGAGCCAACCTTCATGGAACCTTATTTGACATACTTGGGAATCACTTTCCAATGAAACAAACATGCTCTACGGATACGTATGCATAAATGACGTCACACTATTTCAGTGCTGTCATCAGATTAATAACCCGACAAGTATGCACACCTTTCTGAGTCAAAAGTGTTTCCTACACCTCAAAGACACCCCCTAAATGGACCAACCTGGAGACACGATCTTTTAAAAAAAGTGAACACTTGTCGTGTTATCAGCGATGTTAATCTGATGACAATACTGAAAAGGGACGTCAACGTTTTTCAGTACTGACAGCACATTTGAATCATTAATAACCCGACAAAGCTGTATTTTATAGACTGAAAAGTGTGCCCTACTTCCCTAATTTTATAAGGTCTATTCAGGGAGGTACAACCCACATTTGACTTTATCTTTGTCGAGTTAATGATGATTTAAATGTGGTGTCAGCACTGAATAAGGTGGACGTCATACATGTACATGACCCCAAAAGCGTCACGTCATTTATGTACGATTCCTAAAAAGAGATCAATGCATTTCAAGATACAGTTGACGTCAATTGGTTGCGTTTAACCAAAAAAAATATGTTCCGATTTTTTGGTGTTTTATTCGATGAGAGATGGCGCTGATGCTAAACTTTATGCTAAAATGGCTTCATACTTCACGAAATTTTGCGAAGTTTTTCGCCAATATCGTGAAGTTTCTAGCCACTTTTCAGCGTTTTGCGATGGAATGTAGAACTATCCCGTAACCAATTGAATTTCAATAGAAATTTGCACCACTTGACATTCCACTAATCCCAACAAAAGTGATTGTGCTTCTTTTACACCGATACACACACGCACGCACGCTGGAGCATAGCACTGATACTTGAGAAATATTCGGAGTCTTATGCACTCATAATAGGTTTCACATATCTTTCATACAGACAGGGGTAGCGTTCATTTTGTTTGAGTGGAAACACACAACGCATGCAAGCGTACACGCTTACACGTTTGAAAATTTGGAGGCTGTTTGGCGTTCCAAATAGGAGTGTTCATTCTAGTAAGCAGAGCAATGCCTGGAGCAAATTTCTGATGAAATTCAATTGACATTGGCTTTATTTCGGTTTAAACTTTGTTAGTCACGATACCAGGTCATGGATTACTACATATAATGACGTATAATATACAAACCAGCCGCATTCTCGTAATATTTATATCCCAAAACAAAAAGCCTTTAATAATGTGAATGAAAACAGAAAAAAAAAAATTATATTCGTAAGTGACGCGAACCACTATAACCAGCTTAAAGTAATGTCCGTACATGTCGTGAATTATGTTATTACTATATATTCCCGTAAAATGTAACACTATAAAAAGCACGAATAATGGTAAAAATAAAAAACAAACCAACAATATTGTATCGCTACAGGACCCACTTACTTTGGGCAATTATCCGGAGCTTCTAGCTTTTTATACATGCCTATGTTTAATGGTTTCATACATTATGTTGTGGCTTTAATTAATTTAATTGGATAATCCGTATAATAATCAAAAATCCCAAGGTTTTTTTTAATCTAGTGTGGAGGCTTATGTAAACTGTCACTTTTTTTCCGCTGGAACAGGCAAATGGTCCTTAAATTTAACTGAAATTTTGACTCAGACTTAAGAACCAGCATCATATCTTTTTAAGTTTCATTTGATCCGCCTGTAGACAGATCAAATTATTTTTACCGGACAGTTCCACATTTTGTTCAACAGCTTATGAGGCTGTCACAAATAGAAGCACGACTGTCAATCCGCGATAACGGGTGTACATTTTGGAAGATTCAGTGTTATACGTTGAAGAGCAAGCGTTCGTCAATTGTAACCCACCTGAGGCCGTCCTAAGCAGCCTATTTCAAATACGAACGTTTTGCTCCAACGAGAAAATGTCATAACATGGCCAACTGATATAATCGACTGGATCGAATTAACTTCGTTCGAGCCTTCGGTAATTCATCTGTTATCGATAACGACGACAAAAATCAATGAAAATTTCTAAGTATAGTGTGGCTTTATATATAAAAAGAAAAACGAATGCTCAAACAATTGAAGTAAAAGATTTGATATTCTGAAAATGCTTTGATCAAATCAAGTAGACATTCGACAAAAATACTGTTGATAGGAATGCCGTATGTGACAGACTAAAGATCACCGTAGTTGAAGTAGATTCTTGATTTTTCAACTTTTATAAATTTTTGACATGTAAAGTGTCCCAGTTTAATGTGGTGGCTCTGTCTGTTCCAAAGAAACTAGAGGAAGCCCGTGTTGAAGAATCGACTGAGACAAAGTAAAGACAAAACCGCATACTTCGGATGGCAATATTTTGAAGATTGCCAATCTGGCTGCATTCTTTAGCCATAAAAGGTATTAGACACCTAATTTCGCGGTCCTCATTGCAGAACTTTGTTCTGGGCAGTTTTATGAAGATCTGTTCACACAGTAGACAAAGAATCAAATCTAGGGCATCGACTACTAATCTGACCTGCCTTTTTGCATTATATTTGAAAAGAAAATTTTGACCAAAAAAACCTTCTGAAATTGCTAGAAAATTGTAACAAAGATTGTCTCGGTATCTTTCCATTACAAAAACCTAGAAAACATCGTATTGTTTCCTACACAGCAAACTGTATACGACAGGTCTTTCGCTAATTTCAATTTTAACTTCTAACATCACTGATGCATTGAGCTGTTACTAAGATTCGATATAACATTCTTTGAATGTCACCCCACAATTATTGTTTGTAACTGATAAGCCTAAGCTTGTGACTCCCTCTGCTGGCTGAATTGGTCCGAATAGAAGCGATAAGCAAG
>JANTFA010135523.1:0-12989 GCA_026413405.1 Phytosciara flavipes
TGCACATGGGTTCTTTTCCACCTCGGCTTCGCCTCGGATCGACAATCGACCTCTAGTGCGAGCAAAAATACCTTCATACACCCACATAGGTAGTAAAATAGCTATTACCTACATGTGTGTTTGCATACAGACCGCAGTAATTCGGCGGACTTTCGGAAATCATGATTTTGTGATAACTTTGTTGAAACCGTAAATCTTAAATTCTTTGAATTTTAAATTTTGTAGGTACGAAAAATTGGTCATTTCTCTGCTATTCGGCCCACAATATAAAAACGAAAAAAAAACACACAAATTTTTTCTCATTTCTATTTTTGAATTTAAGTGAAACGTTTTTTTTTATTGATCAAAAGTATTTTTAAATACGAAACGTGTTGATGCACGTTCATTATTTGAATGTCCACTAGCAAATTGTTAGAAAAATTGCGAGATTTTCCGCATCATTTTTTGTTTTTGTTTACGACTGAGCCATTTATTTTCAAACGACCACAAGTTTTGTATTAAACGCTTCTTTGATTCTATATTTGCATCGTGCACAGATGCTTTGCATTTATTGGTTCTGCATATATCCTCATGATGCATGTTCCATATAAATGCAAGATTATTTTGTGTGTGTGTGCCATTGGGGGGACATTAAATGGGAAATCATAATCATTGAGGCGAATGTAATTTTTATACGGAATATATAACTCGTCGGTGTTTTATAGACTTAATCGACAGAGTTTTTAACCGCAGCAGCGCAGCTATCAAATAAACTTTTTTTTACGATGATATTTTTGTCGTATAACGTTTTTTTTTCGAAAGAAAAAAACCTTCAGTTTTTATCAAAATAATTAAAAATAAAAAATTAAATAAAAAGTAATCGATTAATCAATTTAAACATAAAAACTCAATATAAAATTGACGCAATTTATCTCGATTTGTTTTCAAACTGGGGGGACGGACGGTCGGACGCTGTGTGGATAAAAGAGTGTATATTATATTGTCCGTTTGTCCGTAATGTAGAAATCAATAAAAATTTATGGAAAAAAAAGAACATCACAGAAAGACACACACTACAACTAAGAGGTAAGAATGAAAAGAAGAAATAAATGAAAAAAAAAGAATCTTTAAATTAATATGTTATTTATGTCGTTGATTGTATTATGAGTTAGCTAACATAAGGAATGGATAAAATAATGTCACCAACCTGTGGCTAGTTTTTCTTGTATATTTCGCTTTCTTTGTTTCGTTGATAACCAAAAAACATATTAAAGGAATCAGAAGAAGAATACCATCGCACACACACAAGAAGAAGAAGAAGAAGAACAGACATCAACATCAACAATGTATCATTAATGTAAAGATGCTAATCGGTTTTATTATTACAAAGTACAAATTGACGCGCCGGACCATAGATTGTCAACTACAGTTTGGAATGGGCGGCTAAATAAGTTCTTCAATATGATCTGTTTAAACATGGTATGATAGCAAACACTAGCCGCTGGCTACAATCAGAGTACTGCGTCAGCCAGCCACGCCGAAACCGCCGCCGAAAAAGCGTGTCAGCCGCTTCAGCATATATAAAAATCGACTTGGCTTGAAAAGTTAGCTAGAATTTGAATCATATTACAACTTTTTGTTTGTGATTTCATCCACTAGCTTGAGACGTTTTATGCAATTATCATTTTGTTCGTACTGTTGCCTAAAATCACCCGTTTGGAACAGATACCTCATTTTCTGACCTCTGAACTTTCTTGCAAATTGTATCGGTTGGAATAACTAGCCTTTGAAAAACCACACAATTCTGGACTAAATTTTTAGTTCCGTGTGGGACAGCTCTCGATTTGATAGAGACAGCCAGGGAAATACGTATTAAATCCTGCAAAGATTACTTTCTCTGAAACGACGGTCTGAAATAATGCCCGATAACTGGATTAACAACGCAGTGGCTAAGTGTGAAGATTCACATTCGAACATCTCTCATCTTAGATAATGAAGAAACTAAATTCTAATTCCAAAAAAGATTCGGTCACGTACTTTCAATCCCATATTTTTATCTGTGTCACACAGACTTTGTGTATACAAATCGTCCCATTTTCTAGATCTACTACTTGTTATTCAGCCTACTTACTCAGCATACTTTCAAAGTCAAAATTTTCATCGAATTCTAAGTGTGTAAATTCAGCCGGCTAGCCGCTATCAAGATAATACTCGCCAGCCGCCGAAACCTCTCGGCTGGGTCTCAGCTGCCAACAATTCTTCAGCTGGCTGGCGCAGTGCTCTCGCTACACTCTGTTCCAATATTTTATTTCCATCTTCAATTCATTTCCAATATCAAAAATCCCGTTCACAGTTCAGTGTTGACAGACAAAGTTAGAACTCTTAAAATATCCGTTTAGGAAAGTTAATTTAATGCTCTAGCCCCTATTTAGGGAGTGTATTCCGAGTAACACTTCGAAAGTTCACGTTTACCGAATTATCAACGATTTAACACAAGTATGGCAACACTGAACTGTGGATGGGATTTATGATTGATCCCCTAACCTCCTCGACACTCGGACTTTATTCGATGACATAGAATACCTCAGATGGATTCGTTTGAAAACGACATCGAAAAAATCGAACCGATATACTCAAAATATGACTTGTACAACATGGATGAATAAAAGGCGGAATCTGTTTCCTGTTTCGTGTCTAGAATTTCTACACTAGAAATAACCGGAAAATCCAAAACTAGATCAAAATTGATGGACGCAGGACTCTTTTCGGTTTTTTGGCTAGAGAATTACTTCGAAAGGCGCAAATTGAACAGAACACTTCCATGTCAATTATGGTAAGACTGTGCATGTTCTGTTCATTTTGACCTCATTCTGCAGACGAATATGTAAGAATATTTCATTTTCATCATTTTAGGTTACAATTAACCTGTCGATACCGTAACGGTATTACCGTTGCAATTCAATGTTTCTGACTCAACCATTGGATGATAAGGAATAATGACAAAATGAAAATCTTTTGTTTTCTTGAACGTCTGGTCTGTTTTGAATTTCGCGCCTTTTCAACGTAACCTTCTAGTCTCTGTAAGTCTGTGACAAGAAAGATCAACGAACCAATGACCACAGTAGCTGTCAAATGCGTGGGTCAAAAAATTTGGGAAAATTCTTCTCGTTATTGCAACAAACTATATTTTGAAACTGTTTTCACCCCATCCATGTTTTCGACCTTCGAAGAGATGCCACTGGGACCTAGCCAATTGTAAATATAATTCAGCCCTGGGACCAAGACCTATCCATATCCATCCATGTACAAATCTAATTTCGAGTATATTCAATCGATTTGTTGAAACCGTTTTCGAAATCATTTCTTTCACAGAAAATCGTAGAAGTTGAAAAGAAATCGCATTTATTCAATGAACATTGGAATGATTTCTGGACAGTTGGAAAAGTAAAGGAGTTTTCATAGAAAACAATCAAATTTCATCACAAACCACAGAGCCTGCACCAGCAACTCTACTTAGGGGTACTCGCAGTACTAGATTTTCATGAATTTGATAATGCAGCTACTTTAGTTGAACTACATGTTCACGTTGTTCTTTAGTGGATGCTACATCTAAATGAATCTACCGTTCATATGATTTAAGTGGTAGACGAGATAGTAAACCAAAGGATCTGTGTTTTAGGATCCACCTTACTCGAGATCGTTCCAAAACTGATAACTCTCGAAACCTTCGCGAAAAAAGTCATATCTCCGTCTGTTATCGTAAGGAAATACTTATGCCAATGCAAATCATTTGATTCGATAGACGAGTTAAGCGCATGAAACAAACTTGATTCGATTGTAAAACGTGATCTGGTCTGATCGGCCACCATAAATAATTTTTTAATCGCCTCTCTTAACGGTGATCAACTCGATTAAAAGCCTTCACACCAGTTCAATTGTTAACACTACATATATGAAAATAAGCAAAAAGTGTCGCAGCTCAACAAACTCTACAAAATATCCGACCGATTCGAATGCAATCCACTTTCTGTGTTGCATTATACATCTACGGAATTTACATTCGGTGTCCCATCCGAATGACTCATTCCGCGTCATACATTTGAAATTTCCTCTACAATTTACTACGCTGACCAGAATGCCAAAAAAAAAGTCCGAAGTAATTACCCCGACTGATGGGAGGTTCAGAATATGTTGTCAGTGATGGTAATATTTTCAAATATCAAAACGATGGTTGGTGATACCAGTTACAATAACAAAAAGAAGAAAAAGAGTCTAGAAAATCAAAGGAGAAGAAGAAGAAGAAGAAAAAGAGTTTACATACGAGTTCAGTCAAAAAGCACGGCGGCATTATCTTTTGAGGAGAGAAATATAAACGAAAATACCAAACTGGTTTGTTCGAATTCACTAAAGAGATGTTGTTATATTATGAATTTCATAAAAATATAATCTACGGGAATGGTGTGTTGTGTTGTGTGTATTTATATGCTACTGTATTCACAATAAAAATCCATCCATCCGATAGATGAATATAATTTTGAAAATAAAAAAAAATATTTTGATGAAATATGGTGGTGGCTCAACAGCATTTTCAGGTCTTTTCAGGTCTTTTAAATACGCGACATTCATCGGTATAAAATGTGCACATAACTTTTTACTACTTCAAAATTAACATGCTTTGAAATCGATTTTTACTGAGGCCCGTTGCTTTTTTTCTTGTCGTGGGTTTTCTGTGTGTGCAAAGAAATTCAAAACAAATGAGGTGAAACAGTTAGACTAGCGCATTAATCCACTCAGCACTCATACAATTTGTCAATTGAACAAAGACACGAATCAAGTTTGAGAGCATTCCGAGTGAGAGTTTCCGTACTTCGGAGATGAGTGGAATAATTGTAATAGTCGGAATATTTGGAATATTCAGAATAATTGGAATAATTTTCAAGAATGCGCCATCCCTCGATTCAGAGTTAAATTTGAAACTACTATGCATAAATCAGGGACTACGCACTTCTTTGGACTAAATGGACTGAGTCGCATGGGACGAAATGGCATTTGCCACAATCTGAGATGCCCAGCTTAAATTTTCTTTATTTAGTTGACATGAAACCATATACGATCTAAATCCGCTTGGATCCACTAAGACTCCGATCTACTCCGATTTAGAATTCCGGCCCAAGAAGTGTGTAAATGTCGGTTTCTATGTGAGAGCAGTATACCACAACGAGCTGCACAATTTTAGACTTTTCAAGCTTTGTAACAGTGAGGAACAGAGCGGCGACAAATATTCCAAAAAGAAACCATGAAATGGCGCTCATGAATAAATTATTTTGCCATTGTTAGCCGTCATAGGTCTTTTATGAAACTATACTAATTGGGATCACAGTTGTCACAAAGAAATAAGTCGTGAATTCGTGTCACAATCAGACGACTTATATGTAGTTATCACACGCGCGTAACCCAGTTCCATTCATACCACATTTTCAACCGTTCTGTACAAATATATACGCTGCATTCCCACTATGGTCAGCCTTTCCGGATACAGTAAATGATGATTTAACACCAAATAAAGGCACAATATGGTTTGTAAACCACAAGCCAAACTTTGTTGAAGGTGACAAGCGAGATAATATTTTGTCTTCTCATCTCTTCTTTTTTTAATATAAAAATGTCCACAAAATCAGTCGGTGGATATCGCATAATGTCAAATTACGAATAAATGAAAAATTGGTAAAGTGTCCGTGGGTGGCTCTGCTGAAAGTCATCAGCTAGACTTTTTATGTGATATGTATACCGCATGTGCGTACTACGGCAGGGAAATTGCATAAACAATATGATTCATGCTGTGTACCTTTATGAAATCTTCAATTTCCGTGAATTTGTATGCGTTTCAATGGAAATGGTCCGGCAAACCAATGATTCGTTAAAATTAAAAATAAAAAGTGGTGCAATCAAATTTCAATCAAGCTGGAAACATGTGAGAAGAACTGCGTTGCAGCTTTTTATTGTAATCCGATTTGTAACATATGAGCTAATCATTATGGAAAATGGGACTTTGTAATACAATTCTAGGGTTGACCATTCCATTGGTGGACGAGATCTAAAAGGATGTTGCGTCGGCCGGATAATTTTATAAATAAAACGTCAACGAACGCATAATCGGTTTTGGGTCAGAGACATATATAAGATGGAAAGGTTTTTCATAACACTTGATATTGTATGGGGAACAGTTGGATTGTATCCCACACACTCTAGGTTAAGGAATGATAATAAATCGATTTTTTTGAAAGTCAAGTCCGCTGTCATGTTGTCACATGGAACATTTTAATCACAAACGGAAAACGAGAGAATGTTTGAAATAATTTGAACTTGTAAACATGCTACGTCCTAAATAGCCTCAATACAAATCAACACACTAAACAAGAGGTGAATGTTTGGACTGTGCTTTCCATGATGGACAAATCATCCATCCATCATTTTGACCTAAAACTAATAATTAAGCCGTTATGGTTTTGGAGAATTTTGAACTCAGTCGCTAATATCCAATGTACGTGTTGCTTGTATTGATAGTTCCAACCGTTCAGACATCTTCTAAAAACATCGTCAATTCAATGCACTGTCTTAATCCTTGAGCTTTGTTGTTCTTATCCATTTAAGCTGTTTATACAAACAGAAGAAAAATGGTTGGCACAGTCGTTGAACTCAAAGCAAATCTGATATAAAAACAAACAAAATTCTGAACATGGTCTCCGTGGTGTGTTCATAGGAAATTACATCCAACATTTGATACATTTGAAACTACTAATCGAGTTTCGGTAGATTAAAGCCCATAGAATAATTGACTTAACGACCAAAGGTCTACAGTAAACAAAACATTTTCCCATAGGAATTAAGTGAATGATGTAAATGCTAAATGAGTCCAATCAGCGAGTGCATTAGAGTTATGAGTCAGAGTCACAGTGAATGCATATTGACGTTGAATTCATTACCCAACTAATGATGCAAAATTTTGTGCAAGCGAACCTATTGTTGTTGTGTGACATCGAATGATTACAAAGAGGCGCATATGAAAACAGAGGTCTCGTATCTTGACTACAACTTTCCTTCCAAAAGGCCTGCAACGCTCAAATTTTGGTAATCGATTAAGGAATGCCCAAGCTTCGTTCAGGTTGAATTTGGTTCAAACTGGTTAGGTAGTAGCGGAGTTAAAGGTCATCACTTTTAAGGCTCGAAACCAATACGTCGCTGGGTAGTGAGAACGACGAACAGTTTGAATTATTGGAGAAGTTGTTCAGAACATTCGAAATGAAATGGAGGCTCATTGAGCCTATGTTCAATGCAAATAAAACCGTTTTCATTTTATTCTGATCAAGATCGCACCTATGAATGTGCCGAGACTAAATGAGTTTATTGTCGCTGATAAGTTTCCTTGTCATTGGAAATTTTGTAGGTATCCATACAGCCGAGTGTTAAAGGCTTTCTTAGGCACTAGAGGCGGTCTCAAGTGCCTCGTCATTGAGTTGAGGAAATTTTTCTTATCTCTCGAGACTTTTTCGGCCGCTTAACGAATGCTTTATCAGCCTCGGTATAAACTGTGACAATTTGTGTTAAACAAAAACGAAAAAGCTTACTTACAAATCAAATGTGGCGTTCGAGTTTAATAAAAGCCCAAGTCAAAAACGGTGGAAACAATAATGTTGACTGTTGATGTTGATGTTGATGTTGATAAAGACAAATATTTTATTGTTTTGATGGCAAGAGGATACACAATTATTGTTGTTGTTGTTGTCGTTGTTCTATAATACAAAAATGCCGCATCCACACAGCAAATAATTGCAGAATCAAAATAATAACAATCACATAGTACGTCAAATGTTTTTCTTTTTTTTGGTACAGACGAAAAGAAACAGATAAAAACAGAGAACAGCAACACGGCACGCACCGATAAACCGATTAACTAATCAAAACTAATTTTTATCTGCGGTTTTAGAGAGTATATTGTCGATACGATAAAATCGGAATATTCGATATTTATTTTGACAGAACCAAAAAAAAACTATTAAGCCTCACACGTAAGCACACGTATCCCACGCGAAAGACGGATCACAACTAAGCCTTAAGTCGAAAAACAAACTCAACACATCTGACACAAAAATTTTTCAACATTATACCGCCACATCTATCATCCTCTCATTCACTCTCATCGGCCAGGTAATATCCGTTTCCTTTGCTCATATAGCCTCAACACTGTATTGGTGTCGTCGTTTTTTCGTTGGTCGATGGTATATTTTGTGTAACTGTGTCGTCGTCGTCGTTGTGGTGGTAGTGGTGCGTAGACCAATATCCATTCAAGAAATAAATTTTCTAACAAAATTCGAAATTGATTTTGATGATGTCTATAAGGACATTTTGAACAAAATTGAACAGACTTTGAAACTCAGTTCTACTACTTCGTTTGATAAAAAGCCAAAAAAAAAATGTTTGCACACACCGTTTGTGTGTGTTTCGATTTCGAATAACCGAAAATTAAAACAAACATTATCGTCTCTGTCTCGCACATTATAATACCGGTTTCGACAGAAGCGAGACGTCTCTGTTAACTTGCACTACCACGTATACAGAGAAGGGTGCGCGCTAGTCCCTCCCATTTCTTATACCCAGAAAAATACGAAATTTTTTTTTTTACATTTTGTAGTAAAATTTTTGTGTTGATTTGTTTTATCAAAGACGATGGTCCAGAGTGATTGCCAGTATTTTGGTATGCAAATAGGCCCTGGCTAATAGAAAACGTAGGTTCTGTATCTATGGACAATTGTCGCGACGGAACAACTTGTCGTGAAATTCGAAAGAATCTTTTTTTTCCATTCGATAATTATACCTTGCTCTTATAGTTCCCTCCTCATTCTAAACAATACATAGTCATATAAACACATACACATAGGTTGTACTCTACACAATACCTATATTTCAGGCATACATTGACAATCATTTTCATTTTACAACATCCCAAACAAACCAACAAAAAAAAACTCACAACAAAAATCAAAAGCCAGCCGTATAATTTTAACATTTTTTTTTTATTTGTTGTTGTTGTTTGGTTTGCAATTTTATTGAAGTTTGTTTATAAATGTGGCGGTAATTAAAACATGAACCGGTAATTAATTTTGCATAGATGAAGTGAAAGAGATTATATTAAATAATAATTGTCTGGTTGGATTTTTGTTTCGTGAATGAGTGAGTAGAAGTAGATTAGTGTTTTTGATGTTTTATAATATTGTAGACTGGAGAATATTACTGATTTTTTTTATGACACAATCGAAATGTGTGGACAATTCTCTATTTTATGGTATATTAAATGTGAGCTTACACGAGAACCAACCAAAAAAAAATAGTACGAAAATTCACTCACCATTGTACTGCATCTTGCATTTACAGATGTATGAAACTAACTGAAGGAACCAGGTAAACATTTCAGACTACCACACAAAATGATGAATGAAACATTAGAGGGGGGCCACAAGTTAATCATCTGTTGTCGACACTCATATTGGCGATACTTTTGCTAAAACGAATGAAGTAATAGATTTAGTGTCAAACATGAGGTGCTAACAAAAGAAGTATTAGATTTAGCATCTCAGCGCAGTACTTTTCAATTTTGCTGTTTCTATATTATCCTAGCCATAAGCCAGGGACTAAAATAAGAAACATCATGCGGTGTCAGTTGGTATCGTGGGCCTCGAAAGTGGCACCGTGCTAAACTACATTTAGCACCAAGATTACCTCAAAATTCGCACATTCTATCACTTGCCATATGTTTTGGTCAAGTTGGATTTTTACAACTTCATTGAACTTATTAACTAACTAATTCAGCTAACGTCTGCGATCATGCACAGCAAACTAAACTATTGCTCTACTAAAATATGTGCAGCTAAAACATATTCATTGATCACTTTAATAGTGGAATAGCCTTTTCCATTTGTGTTCTCGTTCGGAATTTATCGTTTTAAAATCTGACGACCTCTATTAGGTAGTGCTATCAAACTGTTAATTGATTTCGCAATATGTGTGAGAACCGGGGTTCCTTGGAATTTATTCTGTTTTTAAGAAAAGACAAGCGAAGCGATAGGCAACGCACCACATGATCGGCAAATAAATTGTTTCAATTTTGAATCAAGGGCGATTCAAGTACAGATTTGCAGACATCAATCTATTAGAAATAAAAATGTTACCGAAGCCAGAATTCGAACACTCGACACTAAGATCATTTTAATTATATTGCAACGACTATAGCCATTTGGCTGCAGAAGCCCACAATAAAGCTCGTACAATTACAACATAGTTTTCAAGATTTTCGAGATAGATAACTAGGAAATTTTTTTCCGAGTTATGCATCTTCGGATGAAATAAAATGTTTTGAAACGACATTTCACACAGGAGGCGAAAGTATCGAAATCGATCACTGAATTGCATAAATAAAAATGTGACCAACACCCGTACTACGAAAACAAAGAGCATTTTTTGATTATAAAGCAACGACTATAGCCATTCTGGTGTTGGTATAAAGCAGTCTTCTAGAACATTCAAATAAATTCTGGTTTTCATGAATGTTTCGTATTGGAAAGGTATGGTTGGTTATGACAAGGTTGGGCAAGGGAAACCTTGATGGAAAAATACCTATTTCGCTCCACTATCACGTAATTGAGATATTATTTCACTAGGAAGGTTGGGCTTTGACACGTCGCATTGCATGCATAAAACAAATTGGAAATTTCGACGAAATAAAGTTCATTTCATTCATCATTTCAAATCACACATCCAAAAGCAAACTGCAAGCCGTTACACTTACCATAGCACTGTTCTTCGTACTTGAAACGTCAAGAATATCGTCGAACTCAATGAAACAAACTGGAATTGATATGATTTCAGCCTTCTATTTGACTCGCGAGACTCTTAACTTCGGTACTAGACATTGATAACATCGATAAGTTTAAAATGATTAGGTTAGACAAAGATAAAGTGCACACTGGTATTTCAGGAGACAATCGAATGATTGCATGTGTCATTGCAAGTGCTATAATCCGTTAGTGTATGAGATCAGTGTACCCTGGCTCGTTATATACTCAACGTTTAGATCGGATTTTGTCAAAACATCACATTATAACGATAATGACGTAAATGTACTGGCACGTAATGGAAGTTTGAGTAGAGCAATTAGGCAATTCTAATTTCTTCGATTTCTTAATGGCCACGACCGGATACTCCAAATGCTCTTTTAAAGAACAGTCTCGTAGAACTAATTTCATTGAATATTTTTTCGATAATTGAGATATAATTGTTCGTAGTAAATAAAGTAGTGGTGCAACGTTGAGGCAGTACAAAAACAATTTCTTGAATGGAATGGAATTTATGGTAATATGAAACCAGTTTACGACAGAGGTTTGTGGATTCGTTCTGTATTTGTATCGAATAATACAAAGCGAAGTAACTCTGCGAAAGGAACAGCAAAGTTTCGATTATTTTGTTAGCCCTTTTGATGAAAGTTCATGTTCTTTCACTGCCAGAAGAGCAAAATATCAAAACGAAACATGTCCATTCCGCATGCATGGTTTCAGTGTCAAAGGGGTGAAGATATGACAAGTGCGAATGTTAAGAAAGTGTAGATGGAAATGGACTTACCACTTTTTAATATATTTTCCTCTTCGGCACAATCACAGAGAACAGAGAACTGTTGTTCTGTGGCAAGCGGCTGTAAATTCACAAAAATTTGTCAAAGATGGTAAAACATCTTTATGGCTCGGTGTAGTGGTGAACCAAAACAATAAATTTTGTTTATCTCCATCTTTACTGATACATTCAATAAACAGTCAATATATTTTCTCAGTCTTATGCCGTGCACATCCTCAAAGGATGACTTCCACACCCCCATTGTTTTACAACCATAACTTTGCAGAAGTCAACTCTTAATCCTACAAATTTGTTCAAAAGTCAAAATATTTTCTCGGGAAATTGTTAACTGTTGAAATGTTATATGTGGCCGTGTCACACACTGTGTTTTTGACTTTAGCGGATTACAGATAAGTCCATAAACGAAGATAACATTCTCACCCCCATAGACGCATAGGTATGAGGAACATTTCTTTCTTTTTCTTAATAATTTGGTTGCTGTTGTTGGCAGTAGAGTGATGCTGGACATTCATTCATTAATTTTTCATTC
Source organism: Phytosciara flavipes (assembly GCA_026413405.1). Lineage (NCBI taxonomy): Eukaryota > Metazoa > Arthropoda > Insecta > Diptera > Sciaridae > Phytosciara > Phytosciara flavipes. The sequence continues at coordinate 12,188 of JANTFA010135523.1, forward strand.
AACGAAATTCCATTCATGGTTTTTTTTATTGAAATTGAAGAAATAGAAGCAATATGGTAGATAACAGCAGACCGTATTTAAAAATGACTTAAATTGAATGTAGGATGTTTCTGGTATTGGTATACTAGCCGATGGGAAGTTTTCGAACAGTTAGCCTTGTCACCATGAATTCAGTTCAAAACCATATTTGATTTCAGTCTTTCTTTTGGTTTTAAATAATTTCGATTGAAAATAAAGCCAAAGTAAATTGGATCATACACGTTTCGTTCAACGAGAAAAGTATAAAAATTACATTCTGGTCAATCATTCTGCAATGTATGCTCTGTTCAAATGACAATGCATACAAAATGCATGACATGTTTTCTACCTGGAAACCTCAACAAATTAGACATTACATCATTAGTGTGATAATCGTTTTGACGTTATAAACTGACCCATCAAACTTGGGGGCCATTCAAATAGTACGCAAAAATAAATGGGAAGAGAATTCGAAATATGAACGTCACATCGTTTGAATACTCGGGATACTCGGGATACTCGGACAAGTTTGGTCAAGAACATGAAAATATACAAAAAAAAAGTGTGACCAAAGTTCGACTTTCTATTTCATTTGCATCTGATGCGTAAATCCATAAATAAATCAAAAGGATTGCCTCCTTGGAGAATTTACGACAAACAACGGCCGGAAGCAGGTACGAGAATTCCTTCCATCCTCCATCGGCAATACAACTTCCCAAAATATTGTGTTTACAGTGGCGTTAAGTGTCAATGAAAAGTGACTTTTTGACTTTCAAAGTAACTC
>JANTFA010135534.1:0-23165 GCA_026413405.1 Phytosciara flavipes
CACGCTTGGTTGCATCGAATGCAGTTTCGAATACAGTCCACCCAATGCCATCAGTTGATTGTGCGTACCCTGTTCACACACGGCTCCATTTTGAATGACACAAATCAGATCCGCATTTTGAATGGTTGACAATCGATGTGCAATCACTGCAGAAAGGAGAATGGTGGTCAAAGGTGCATCCTAATGAGCATCAATTACACAATCAAAATGAATATACCGAGACATGTTCTTCCACTTCGGGCGACATCCAATGCATTTTGAACGATCTTTTCACTAGCTATGTCTAATGCCGAAGTAGCTTCGTCCAGTAGTAACACTTTGGGATTGCGTACGAGTGCTAGAAGAAGTTCTTTTTTGTTTATCTTCATTCACATCGCTGTTTGTATTCATTTTACCCCTTGCGATCGAAACTCGTTGTTTTTGACCACCAGATAGTTGAGTTGTTTTCGATCCTAATTTGGTTTTGTAGCCCTGCGGAATGAATTGAGATGAAGGAATATGCAAAAGCGTTTGTTATAGACTCTCACAAAATTGACTTTTTTCGAAAGAAATAAACAACTCGTTAACTCCCAGCTCTCAAATATTTGAGTCTTATCAAAGCGTATGTTTAGCGTGCTATTTGCCAACTGATAGTTGAGCAATAAAAGCGCGATCAGACTTAATATTGTGTGGTAAGTGCAATTACCATTGCAGACATGTATGAACGAATTACGAAAATCAATTAATCGATTCGCATTCAAATTATACCACTCTCAATGTGGAAGTCGACTTTCTAATGTTATGCAAACGTAGAAACTGAACAATTTTATTTGTCGATTCGTGTTAAGCATTCAAAATCTATGTATGATATTGTTGGTGTCGCTTTGAGTAGTCTTTCTAACTTACAAACATATGGGCAAACGAACAATTTCATATTTCAATCCTGATCATGACTGTCTACTATGACATAATGCCGAAGCATCTACAACCAGCGTCGTCGTCGACACGGCTATATACTGTTTTGGAGGTCACCTCGATCGCCATTTTATTAGGTACGAAGCAACACACCAACTTTGATGATTTTAACAACAACAAAATTCACCACAACATCACTGCGACTATAATATTCACAGAAGGTGAATTTTTTGTATGAAATCCGCCCCACTATCGTCAGCTGTGGGGTGTAACCGCGTACCTGTATCGAGATGACCTCCACAACAGTATATAGTCTTGTTCATCGCATCGTTCCTGTAATAAAGTACGTTATACTTCTCACGCTGTGCACATGCAATTTTGATTATTGTATACAACTAAATCAATAGATAGAATCTTTGGATCGTGCGAGTCTGTTATTCTTGGATTCGTCCCAACCCTGAAGTTTTTAGTTAACTCAATTTGAGTTAGTAGATTCATTTTATGGGTCAATGCTTGACCCCTCTTATTGTTGTGCAAAGTAAAAAATCAGAGTTCCGACGGTTATAAGTGGTAGTAACATAGCAATACCATTGGCAGCGAAACGATAAAATCATGAATGTTGGCGGTCTTTGCCGCTTCAATAATGTCGACCATATCGACCACTCGTGAATTGTCACCGTACGCAATATTCTCTGCAATCGATCGATCAAACAAAATCGGTTCCTGCGAGACGATACTTAGTTTCGATCTCAAATCGGGCAGCGATAAATCTCTGGAAATCTCATCCTGTCCAAGATAAATGCGACCATTATTCGGGTCGTAGAGTCTTTGCAACAATTGAATGCATGTGGATTTTCCGCAGCCCGATGGACCAACCAATGCCACAGTCTTTCCTTCATGTACGTCAAGGTTCAAGTTCTGTAGAATTTTAATGTTCGGTCTAGTTGGGTAATTGAAATCGATCTGTTTGAATTCGGCATTGTTTCCTTTGTCCGGTTTTCGGTTCAGATTATAAATTTCCGGAGATCTAATTTTCGGTTCGCTGTCTAAGATTTGAAACAGTCTATGGCCAGCCACGAAAGCCGCAGTAAAAGCCGGTGCAAATGCTAGAGCCTGAGCTATTACCACCGTACCATACAGCAGAGCTTCACACACTATTATGATATCTTCTATTTTAACGCCTTCGTTCGCGACTAACAGGCCACCATAGTAGAGAGCAATGGAATATCCGAAGTAGGGAATCGATAGACCTGTCGAATATATGAGGCCACGCACTGATAGCCTCTTGCGAATTATTCTTTCCAATTTGGCCAATTCGCCGCCGAAGCGCGCTATAATATGTGGCTCCTGCCGTAGACTGGCCACTGTTCGAATATTTGATATTGACTCGGTGGCTATTTTCGCAATCTCTTCGATTCTCTTTCTTTCCACGTCAGCTGTGCTGGCCGTATGTCTGAAAGAATTTGCGTACACTTTTCCGTCGTATATGGTCAAGAGTGTTCCACTTACTTTCCTTCTAACAGCACAGTGATAATGACTAGAGGAGCGGTAGCGATGGCCACTAGTGACATTTTCCAGATGAAAGCGAATGAACCGCAGACACAAATAACGGATGTTGCAATCGATTGAATTATTCCGCTCAAAGGATAGCCGATGGCCTTTTAAATTACAAAGATAAAAATTCATCGTCGTTCTTGTATTTTGAATATAAAATTAGCCAACCCCTTGAACGATTGCAGCATCACTGTTCAGTCGAACTGACAGCGCTCCTACAGAGTTATCCGAATCGTCAAACCAGGCCATGTCTTGCCTAAAACAAAGTAACTTGCTCAACAGTAAATTCTTCGAATGGTATTGGCCGGTATATCACCTTATCATTGTGCCGAAAACCCGCCCCCTTAACGAAAGAAGTGAAATATGTAATTTTGTACGATTAGCATTTGGAGTTACATGATTCCGCAATGTTTGTTTGATTGGTTGAGGAACTTACCGAATTCTGGTAGTCAGGTAAATACCAGCCTTATTGTACATGAATGTTTGTATGGATTGCGCAGCACCAAATAAAATTCCACATAATAACATTACAAGACAAAGTGAATTTGACATCACAGTGGCTTGATCGGCATCCGTCATGGCTAATGCCCGGTAAAACTGGCCAAAGATAACAGAATATGTCAGTACTGACGCAGCAATTATTAGGGTTGCTACAGGGAAAAAAGTTCATAGAAAATGACATATTCGATTTCCGAACATTTTTACATATGCATGCTATGATAAGGAGTAACCATTCAGGTCTAGCCATCATTAAAATTCGCTTGAAGACGTCTCCGTATTTGATAAGTTGTTCTAGCTCTTCTTTCGCTACGTCTTCGGTAGATTCGGTTTCCGGAGATTCGTTTTCGGTAGCTAAAAAAATGTTGGAATTTGTAGTCAGGTCACTTCATCCGACGAGTCAGACTACCATTTTTGCTGCTTTGGATTTGCTGACTGTTAGCAGACATTGGCTTCTCAACCAATTTGATGCTCGGCAAAGTTTCATCGTCATTGTCCAGAGTATTTGGTGAAATGTTTTCGTTGTTCATGTTATTAGATCGCATCATGTTGTAATAGGACCCTTGCAACTCAACTAACTCGCCATGTGTTCCATCTTCGACTATTCTACCCTTCTCAATGAATAAAATCCGGTCAGCGTTGCGGATGGCAGACAGCCTAATTTGAGTGATTTAGATTATACTCAAATCGATGAAGAAAAGAACTTCAGACCTGTGAGACACAACGATTGTCGTTCGTCCTTTACTGGCTCTATTCAGAGCGTCTTGTACAAGCCGTTCAGTGTTTGTATCCAATGCTGATGTTGCTTCATCGAGTAGCAGAATGATTGGATTTTGTATCAATGCCCGAGAAATGGCAATCCGCTGTTTCTGACCACCTGATAGTTGACACCCTCGTTCTCCTACTAATGTTTGATAGCCCTACAAAAGAAATTGGCATTTAACATTACTACTGTGGATCAACTAGAGTGTGAGTGTTTTTCCGAAGTCCACCGCTAAGAACACACACACACCCTCAGATGGTTCAAGCGATTACATCTTGTAATTTTACGATGAAATCATGAGCCCCAGACATTCTAGCTGATGCTTCGATTTCCATTGTGGTGGCGTCAGGCTTTCCAAAGCGAATGTTTTCTTCGATACTCGTTGCAAACAGAATTGGTTCCTGCCCCACGTATGCTATCTTCGAACGCAGCCACGAAACGTTGAAACTTTTAATGTCATGACCATCAATTAGGACTCCCAACTGTCTTTTGCATTTGAACCGAATAAATTTTATCTGACATTAGTGAGTCTAATGCGAAGAAAAAAGATTATTGAAATCGGGTTAGTGTGTGGTGAATTAGGGCCGTTGAAGTTTTCGGCAAGAGCCCTAAGTGTTTTCTGCATATAAATCGAGTGAATTTTAACCAATCAAATTATAAGCACGTTGTACAATCGGATTACTCCCGAGGAACGCCTAGAGATTATAAAAGCTGTTTTAATCCGCAGGGAATTTGACACTTATTAAGAACGGTTCGAGAAAAAAACCGAAGGGAATAGCTCGGTGCTAGGTATCGATTCTAGACTCGTGTGTTGGAGGTCGCGGGTTCAAATCTCGTCGGATTCTTTTTCTAAAATAAGTGACTTCCTTCGCGTTTCACACATATCGACATCAAATACATCTCAATATGGCTAATTTTGCAAGATATAGATTTAATCCGGGGGGTCTAGATCTAGGTCCACATTTTTATCTGCTTAGGATCAATTTAGTTGCGAAAATATCATTGGGAATTCGTATTCGATTTTATTATAATGTGGTAAAATGGTTAGCATTGATACTTTCCACGCAGAGTTTCCGATTCGAGAGGCCTCGGTCTACTTTACGGCTCTACGAGCTTTTTGAGGGTGTACTTCGTGTTGGTTATTTAGAATCGCGTATGCGTGATATTAATCTGGTGGGAGCACTGAAGACCCGTACCCGATGTAGGACCCGTAAGGGCTTATTTTACCAAATACAGAGGAAAAGTGAAAAGCGATTTAGTCAAATGTCAAATTACTTCGTGAGTGCTAAATAATGTCGGTTTATATTACCGAGGTTAATTATTTTTCAAGGGAAACATCATGCGTATGCAATAAAAAATCTTACAGAATTCTTCCACCACCAAACAAATGCAAGAATGTTGTGTTCGAGCTGGTACCATCCTGGTAAGTACGATCCACGAGTAAGCATGTAAATTCTCCGTAGATAATGACTACCAATGGCGTTCCTAACGATTTGAGCACAGTGAAGACAATACCTATTACCATCATGAAATATTCGAACGGCGTAGCGAACCGAAACTGAAAGCAACTTGATTATTAATCGTTAAAAAATGAATGCAGAATCTATTACCAGTCGAAAGAAACTGATGGTTGGTTCTTTGGGTTCTTTGTCAGTCTTACCCTTGACATATTTGTTCAAATAATATTCTTTCCTCCTGAAATAAATTGAATACGTTCTTACACACATATCAGGCACATTAGCATATCCCTAGAACCTCAAATTGAATACTTTTTGGAGTTATTAATAGTGCCCAGTGGATCTAGTTTTCAGTTGTTCACTTTACACGTCGTTCTTATACTTACATTTCATTTGTTCCGGCTACAGGTACGTATTGCCAAATAAAACGTTGTATCAAATGAGTCACACCAGTCTCACGCCGTTTAAATATGTGTGTTGTAGATCTTAGTCTGGGTAATGTACCTACTAAATAACTACTGAATTGGAATTCAAAGTAATTTTTCACCATATGGATTTTTTTGTTTTGCACAGACATCCATTCGCAATTATTAAAGCCGAAGATATGCCGTCCGAAGTACTAGGTCTTATGGGTTTAATATGTGCAATTTGTAACACTTGGAATTTACAAAATAAAAAATTTTTGTCCGTTCGACTAACATTATGTGACGTCAGACTGGATGGTTGGGAAGAAATTGGCTCTGGACTGTAATCTGAAATTTTTAATCTGAAAGAAGTTGGCTGACTGAATGATAAATGTAGTACGTAGTATACATGACGTTGCCCTGTGCCTAACAAACGTTGTACTAAAATCTTTCGAAATCTTTGAATTCATCGATTCCAAGCTATTTCAAGACCCAGTTCGTTTGTCACAGAACAAGGTCGTATTAGCCAAATATATACTTCAACATCCATCGAAATTTAGTCGGTTTTCGGCGGAATTCTGGCATCTATCCAGTCTGTTTTTCTTATAAAGATTCTTAATATTGGAATTTTGTTTCGTAAAATGTTTCATTCAACACTCAGTTTGCAAAATTGTGTACGTAACAAGAGAGAAGTTCTGTTCTGAATAAGGGGTCTGCCTACAAAACATGTACCAACATTTCACTCATCTTCATCTGCAAATTATTTATTCGTTGTTGCGTAACAATTTTCTTTTTCCATGAACCCCAAAAAATTCCCCAAAAGTTCTGACAGTTAAAATGACAATTTTTGCTACCGACTTATAAAGACTAGATAGTTAGTTCAAAGCTCGCATAATTTGAAACTAATTTGAAATTGAAGGGAACATTTTAATCTTATCTCTATCAGTTAAGTTACCTGTGAATCTGTTCATATTCTATTCATTTTGACATCTTTCTGCAGACGATGACTATATTTTTCGTCAAAATTTGTCATTCATTTTAAGTTACGTTGCAATTAATCCATTGATATCGTGTTATCGCAAGCCAATGTTTCTGACAAAGGAGAAAGAAAATAAGTGACAAACGCAGTGGTTCCATTATTCCATTATCAGGTCCATTCTAAATTTTGCGCCTTTTGAAAGTAGCCTTCTATTCTCTGTAAGTCTATGGGAAGAAATTTCAGCGAAACAATGTCCACAAAACCCACGACAAAACCACACAACTTGAGAGTTGTCAAAAGTATAGGTTCAAAAAAGTTGGAAATGAAAATAGTGTTCGTTCGTCATGTCATCAGGTAGTGAAAATAGTGTTCGTGCGCCATTGTATTGATAAAAAAAAATTCGCCAGCTCAATTCCAACTGATTAAATATGTTACAGAAACCATCTGATATTGCGTAACGTTTTTCTTCACGAACCATTAATTACAAGTGTTGTTTTTCTTCAATCTGCACAAATGAATATGCTGCGATAATATTGCGTATTTTGACAATGACAATGACATGATATAAGTCTAGCAGCTTTGGGGGGGAAAATGATTCACTTCCTATGTCTGGTATCAGTCACCCAAAAAAGGGTGTTTTCGCGATTCGCTTGGAGAAAGCGATTTTATTAGTTTTAATATAGTAGTTTGCGACCAGAAAAGAAAATTTCACAGTGTTGTCAGACCTCACAAATGTCAATGAGTTTCTAGAGACTAAGGGCTTAAGAGTGATATCGCGATCGTACAACTTTGGGACATGGGGTCGGAGTTTTGTGAGTAAAACGTAGTATACTATGTTTGGAAAAATTCGCCTTGTGGTCGGAGCTAGAACTCGCTGTGTAGGGGTCTGCTGTCAAGGTGCCAAAATCGTTTGTGGCCAATAATTCGAGTATAAGGAAGAGTGAATATAAAATTTCTTTTTGTTGGATTTTAGGCCTTTAGAAAACGCATGTTCTGAATATTTACACCTTGGAGGTCATGTCGGTTTGATGGACTTATTGGCCATTTTAGGTGAAAAAAATCCTAAATTTTGTGAGTGTATGGCTGGCTGCAGAGTCCGTGCCCCGTGCCATTGTATATATGGGAAGTTAATTTACCCCCTATAGTATCATCTCATAAATAAACGATCCTGGATAAGTCTCTCTGCACCGATTGATAGGAACTTTAGTATAAATTTAACGAAAATGGAAAGTTGATATTGTTTTTGTGTTTCCTTTGGAGCCATTCAAATAGTGCGCACGCTGGAAAAGATGATTTTAAGACCCCCCTCCCCCTTTGCACGCAAAAATACATGGGAAAAAATTTCAAAATGTATGAATCGCACGCTTTGGTCTGACTCCCCTCCCCCCAAGACAGCGCGCGCACTATTTGAATGACCCCTTTCATCTTTCCAACGATACCACACACGATATGTTTAGTTCGGAATTGTAGGCTGTAGACATAATTTTCTTCCGAGATGCCACTTTTCCCAGTTAAATTAAACACATAAAGGCTTCTTCTGAAGCCTTGTTGAACCAACTTTTCTAAAATCTACATTTCTTTCAGAAATGTTACTAAAACTGTCTGTTTAGTTGTTTAGTAGTAAAAATCTATCGACAAAGTTGTTTTAAGGGTTTCGGAGCGATTTTGTTACAATGAAACACGAAAGACTAATTACGACATTCACAAACAATTGTTCACAACCAATCAGATTACAGTAATCCTCTTCGCCTCATTGAATACTTAAACTTGATTCATTGTCTAGGCATATTTGGATTGCATAATCAACATAAAAATATCCGACCCTATCGTTGGATACGTTCAATCCATTTTGTGGCATATCAAAGTTTTTCCTTCCGTATGGATTCCACATCGACGGGCTATAATATACGCTTATAGTTAAACTTATAAGACCCACGTACTCCGTATGGGTCTAAGAGTCTAACATACACCAAAAGTTTTCAAAAAAATATCTCTCAGTTAATCAAAACATTCAACAACTGAAAGTTTTATCTTATCACCATACCATGCAACAAAGCCATTCAATGATTATATTATTTGAGATTATTACTACTCGTTTGTCGTTAATGTGTTCAATAATTTGCGTTTGTGAAGAAGTAAATCTTTGAATGGTTTTCAGGGTTGCGTTCGGCGTGCAACGGAACGCCATCTAGGTATTATTTCTCTGTATACAGGATATTAGTAGTGACGGTGATGAAATTATCAATTTTCACGGCGAGTATATTGATGACAGAATAATATCTTGATATGAATATTTATGTGAGACTGAATGAATCGGTCGGAAGTAGTAGATTACATGTTGGTGTATTTTATTTTGACAAGCTCGAGCCTCGAGCCAAAGGCGAGGGATGCAACCAAACGAGTCAAAATAATCATCTTCAAACCTGTAGGTATGCTATTTTACTCGCCCCTGTGAAATGGATCACCGTAAATGTCGTCAGGTAATGAATAATTTCTCAGTGGTGCTTCGTGCAGCGAGTAAATAAATGAATCTGTTGTGCAGAGTATACTTATAACGTTCGTTCGGATCGAAATTTGAATTTCGTTCATTTGATAAAGGGATAAAAAATCAGAGAAATGATACACTTAGCTCATACAAATAGAATGTTTATTTACGAATCAACAATTTTCTTTTCTTTTCACTAAGCAATGTCTAATGCCGCAGTAGCTTCGCCAGTAGTAATACTTTAGGATTGCGTACGGGTGCTACAAAAAGTTTTTGGAAATAAATGGAAATATAAATGGAAATGGAATTGTTCGGACAAATTATAGCGTGTGGTTACCCCCTCGAAGCCATATCATCTATTTAATAATAATCCTTTATTCGACTCAAACAAAGGCTTTGCCTGCAGTAACAACAAAAACCTTAAATCTAACATTGACAAGAAGATATTACACTAGTCGAAGGCGAACATAGAAAAAAAAACAGATTTACAAAAGACAGCGAGAAAGCAAACTCACTCTCAAAGTAACGCACCAAGACACCCAAATGCAATTTCCATACCTAAAAAACAATGAATGAAAAACCAATTAGGTATAGTCATTTAACTCTTCAGGAAGCCCATTATCTTTGCACAAAACTCATCATATAATCTGCTGTTCCTTATTTTCAATGGTATCATGTTCCATTCAGCCTTTAACCGCCAACGTGGTACTATATTGTGTGGAATGACGAGGGATCATTACACGAGTGTTTTTAAGCTTCTTGAGTTCCTTACACACTTTTTTCTGTCCATTCTGAGATCGTTACTTTCTGAGAAAGTGTGTATTATGATACCTTTTTGCGATTACACACTTCAGTTTCCAACGCACCGAAGTGCCGAATTTACCATTTTTAGATCCTAGCGAAGTAGAAGGGTCTCATGATTCAAAAACACGTTTGTAACACATCGAATTCGAATCCATGAGTAAGGGCAAACCTTCTGGGGTCACCTCTAGATGCCAAATAAGAAATAGAAAAAATGCTTGACCGTGAAGAGGATAACTTCAGTACAATGATGGGAGTACGAGTGAAATGTAAAAATATTCAACAATATACAGTTCGAATTCGTCCAGTCCAATACCATCCACACATTTTGTATAAGGAAAATATTCCGGAGATGTGGATATTATTGGACTGGACGATTGACGATAGAACAAGTTTTTCAAGTCAAGATTACACCGGTCCGACCGCAAGCGGTCTCCCGGCATGTCGCCTGGAAACTCAGCTGACAGCGCCATCTGATAAGGTGGACGACTTTGAACTGGATGTTATTGAACTGTATGATATTGAACTGGATGTTATTGAACTGAGTGATATTGAACTGGATGATATTGAACTGGATGTTATTGAACTGAGTGATATTGAACTGGATGATATTGAACTGGATATTATTGAACTGGGGGATTATTCGTGTCACGTTCTGTTCGATTAATTTCGTATTCTAACCGTATCTGTACATATACAGTCAACACCAGAACGGTGCCATCGTGTTGTTCATTCGATAAGTCATCTTCGCCATCCACACTTACAGTCTGAGTTCTTTCCGCTAAATAGCTCTTTATCAAAGCAATCGCTGTTGAATCAGAATTGATGTTGTAGTTTGTCGTACAATAAATCGTGATCGACAGAATCGAATGCCTTTGAAAAATCTAGCAGCAGTAGAACAGTGATCGTTTTCTTGTCCGTTGCCACCTTAATATCGCAGGTGACCTTCATCAATGCAGTGGCAGTCCGGCAGTCGGATCTGAATTCAGATTGATACTCACGAATTTTACAGGTAGTTCGAGTAAAATATCAAGATCATTCGATAAAATCGAGAGAATTCACGAAAGTTGTAGAAAATGTTTTCTCAAAAATAGGTCAACAGAGAAAAGTAAAATCGACTCTTTATACCATAGAATCGCATATGTTTTGATCATTCTGTGTTTAAAAAATCACAGTGCGGAGTTTAAATTTAGGAACCATTCACAAATTTCGCAAGCTCAAAACTAAGAATTTCAGTTCCCCTTCCCTTTGCACGCCAAAATGTATGAAGCGTACGTTTTCGTCCCCCTCCTTCTGTAGAGTATGCGTAATTTATGAATGACCTTTTACCAGAAAATGCGCACATTACTAGTGCCACTTCACGATGCAATGTAAAGTTTAACGTTTCATTTAACGTTCAACGGTATCATTTCAAAATAAACTCCACTTCATGTGAGCCATAAAAAATACATTCAGCTCAAAGCAAATGAGCGATAGCTATTCACATAACTATGAATGACAACGTGAAAAGTCCACTTTTCGTGCGAACAATACGAAAACGTCACTTTTCCATTTTCATTGTGAGTTATGTAAAGTACTTCTCATTCTCTTGACGAATAAACCGCTTTTCATACCTAGGGTTGATATAGGCCACTTTCAACCCTCAGGAATACAAACGCATGAAAAAGTTTATTCTTTTCACACGTTTCACGATACAACTGTGCAAAGAAATATGTGAATGAACACAATACTTCACTTAGTGTTTGTCACGTTTGTTTCATTAACTGAAAAGAGAAGGTCGCATTTATCGCCTATAAATGCCGCTGCCAAATCACCCAATTCTTCAGATACAATTTGTCATCGTGAAAGGTGCTCGTGTTGTTCGAATTCGGTTGAAATAAATTTACAAATTGAACTTAAAGACCTGTGATGTGGGTCAATGTATTTGTATTGTGTCTTTTGGGATTATTCAAACAGAGCTATGTGGTTGGTGACTGTGGATGCGCCGAACACGGATCGGCGGGATCCGGTCCGGGTTTCAGTTCACCACAAGCGGCCATTAAAAATTCACGACGAGAGAAAATACTTTACGTTCCATGCATATCGTTAAGTCCTACCAAGCCCGACTATCTTTCGGTAGTTGATGCTGACCCCTTCAGTCCCACATATAGCACTGTGATATCCAGACTATGTTTTCCAGTGCATAAGGTGAAAGACGAACTACATCATTTCGGCTGGAATACGTTAGTATACCAATACTAACAACCGCTTAACATTTATGCTAACAAATTTAACCGCGCTGTTGCAGGTGTTCTTCTTGCCATCATGACAAAACGGCCGTGCGAAACAAGTTGATATTCCCATGCTTGAACAGCGATCGAGTTTATATCGTTGATACGTCGAACGAACGGAAACCACAACATTATAAAACTATCGAACCGAAGGAGCTTCACAAATTGGGTTTATCTTCGCCCCATACAACACATTGCCTTTCTACGGGCGAAGTGATGATCTCAACAATGGGTGACGGGCTAACCGGAAATGGGCAAGGACAATTTTTATTGCTTGATGGCAAGAAAAACTTCACCGTTAAAGGTGCCCGCATTTACAAGAACTTCGGGTCTATGGTGTGACATCGTGACTTTTCTCTTTACAGGTAAATATTCAGATGTCAACACACCATACGGTTACGATTTCTGGTATCAGCCATATTTCGATGTGATGATATCCACTGAATGGGGTGCGCCGAAGAAATTCAAGAACGGAATCGATTTAAACGACCTAGCTGAGTATTATGGTCACTCAATTCATGTTTGGTCATGGGACAGACGAGAATACATCAAAACGATTGATCTTGGAACAACCAATGGATGGTTGCCGCTAGAAACAAGATTCCTTCATAACCCTTATCAACCTCATGGTTACGTAGGATGTGCACTGTCATCGACAGTCTTCCACATCAATAAGAATTCGGGAGACTGGAACGCTGATCTTGTAATTACAATTCCACCGAAGACGGTTGAAAATTGGTGGGTGGGATTGACCAGCATGCCTGGCATTATTACGGACATTCTTATTTCGATGGACGATAGGTACCTGTATTTAAGCAACTGGGTTCACGGTGATATTCGGCAGTATGATATTAGAAATCGAGCCGCGCCGAAACTGGTCGGACAAATTTTTATTGGAGGATCAATTGTAAAAGGTGGCCCGGTCAATGTCATCAATGACACAGAACTTTCATGTCAACCAGATCCCTTATACGTCAAAGGGGTTCGTATCGAAGGCGGTCCACAAATGTTGCAGTTGAGTATTGATGGCAAACGTCTTTACGTTACAACTTCTCTGTTTTCTCCGTGGGATAAGCAATTCTACCCTGAACTTTATAAGAAAGGAGCGTGTCTACTCCAGATTGACGTAAACAATAAAAAGGGAGGGTTGGAATTGAACCCAAACTTCTTGGTCAACTATGGCAATGAGCCGAATGGACCTGTACTGGCTCATGAGATTCGTTGGCCAGGAATAGATTCTTCCAGCGATATTTTCCCACCTAAGGGCAAATGGAACGATAATATAAAATATTGATTTGTGTCACATAATTACATCCAGTCTCATGACTAAGACAAATTAGTAAAATTTTGGAAGGCAACTGTAAAGTTTACAGTAAACGTTATACGCTGTAAAAATAAAGTCAGAGATGAGACGGTGAGTGAAAACTCTTTTTAGAAGAAATTACGAGGGGTAACCGTTCGTTCTACTCCTTCCACAGCTTGAAGAAGAATTGTTTTTTGAAATTTTCTTTCATCTATCAAAAACTAACAACGTTGCACTGTTCAGTTTCAGTATTCTATTTGCAGCAAGGCAGAATATATACTGAGGAGGTCTTGCCAAATAAGTAATCGGCTGACACACCACTTTTCATACAGAAATCTCACCACGTCGTACAAATTCGGCTGTTGTCAGTTTTTTTTGTATAGAAAAGGAGTGACGGATGACAAGGCCTCACCAGTATTTAGCCTTGATTTAGAGTATCACTCATGCCTGCGGTGCATTCAAAATGGCTGCTGGCGGCCATTTCCTTAGGTCATTGAAAACAGTATTACTTTTCAAACAGAAAAAATTTCATGAAAATCGGACGAAATTCTTACAAGATGTTAACCCTACCTTCACTGTACGGAGCTTCCAAACCAGCGATTCGATTTTGAAAAACTTCTTTTTCTTGGATTGGTGTTGTGAATACCTTTGCACCATGCATCAACTTTGTACGAGTAGTACCGCCGGTAATATGTGAGAGTCTCAACTAGACCTCGAGCATTAACTCGACCCATTTTGCTCATCTTCAAACTTAACTAGCATTTATGAATGAAAACTGAGGAAAAAAGTCACATCAAGATTGATTTCGTTTTACTCAAGTTATTAGGTTGAAGCGCCATCTTGAATTTCAGTTTTTTTTCACCTATGTCTCGAGTAAATTTCACCTAAGTTTAGGAAACATTTGTTTGATTGCTTTTGTATGAGAGATCGTTCACAAAGTCGTTGAGGCGTGCGAAAGAGATACAAGTAAGGGGAAAATGTGGTGGAAAGAGATGCGAATGGTCGTCTTGCGTTTTGCATAATTTAGGGCTCATGCATAAATCCCGTCCTCTTTGAAGGGGGAGGGGGTACGATGAAGGTGTGACTTACGAGTCATAAGGAATAGGAAAGGTATAGGAAAAGTGCGGACAATGGGGTAGGGTAGTCTCAAAAACTGTGAAAAGTGAAGACGGGATTTATGGATGGCCCCTTCTACTGAAAAGACTTTAGCCTATTCGACTATCAATTTTTCATTCAGGCGAACCAAAAACGTCGCATTCTTTTACAAGATAGAGATTCAAAACAACAACTTGTTTCTCACCTTTTCTTTCACTTTCTTCGTTCCCAGTTCTTTGAAATGTGATTTTTTCGGTCAGCCTGAATGACAAACAGTATAATGTCCCTCGGAACAAAAGGTTTTTTTTTCGACACAGGTGTGGTGAAAACGTCCAAGGATGGAGCGATTAATATTAATTATGTGATTGGTAAAAGTTATGCAGTGGGAGTATGGACTTTTTAACAAATCTGGTCATCTTAATTCCAATTTATATTAAGTTATTATATTGTACAATGAAACATAATACGAAAGCTATAGCAGTCTTCAACAGATCTTCAACACCTTACGTTCATAAATAGCAACATTAATATCCACACATCCAGTTTGGATAAGTTCCATTTATTTTACACTGTGTGTTCATAACTTATGCATTGTACGTACGTACATGTGAGATGAAGAATGTATCGTACCACAATTATTATACACACGCCGTTGGCTAGGAATTAATTATGTGAGAAATATGATTTCAACAACAACAACAAAAAACGACCATGATAAATACTCATCGTTCATAATACTATTCTAATAAATAATGACCAATTTTTTATGTATCACTATTACTCAGCACACTTTTGATAGAAAAGTATAGGTATAGTAAACGTATTCAGTGCATGCGATGTATTAGCATCGTCAGCGTCGTGAGAAAATCGTAACTATCTTTATTGATTAGCCAGAGCCGTTATCTGATCCGATCGTTGAACGGTACTGCGAGAGGTGAAAATGCACATCGAAAGCTGATTAGGTTCGTAGCAAGGCTGTGTACTACCTCCCAGGTAGCGCCATTTGCAATTTGTTCAGATAAATGGTATCCAGTGCCAGACTGGCTATCTGTTGGCTCTTCGGGCTATTTTTACAAAAATGTTTGAGTCGGCCTTATATTTTAGAGTCGGCCCAATTTCCATAAACCAAAGCGGTAGGCCCTTCGAGTGACGCTCTATCGCCCAATATGGCCAGTCCGGCCCTTATGGTATCACACCTTTCACATACAAAGAAACTCACCACTGAGATGAGTTTGTATGACGTGGTGAATTTTTTTTATGAAAAGTGGCGTGTCAAGTAAAGGCAAAACAGCAAAGTTTGATTGACAATACTTTCGACTCTAGCTTGTCATAAGTTTGTCATAAAGAAGGCAGCCTGATGTAAAATTTAAGAACGACCCGTACGAGTCGTGTGTACATGTGCGACATGAACTAGCTAGTTCATAAAAGGCATATATCTAAAAACTAGACCTCGAGAATATCACTAATTTAACCATGTCGTGCCTCTGGCCATAAACTGGCATTTGTGATTACAAGTAGAGGGAAAAAAGTCTTATCAAGATTGGTTTCGTTTTACTTAAGTTATCGTGGTGACAGATAGACTTCCACACTGACGGAATATTTTCAATCTTCTATTTTATTGCTGATTTGGCGTCTAGGGCTGACACCAGAAGGTTTGCCCTTACTCAGGGATTCGACATTCGACGTGTTACAAACCTGAGCCTAGAACTCTCGTATTTCGTACGGGTCTAAATATGATTTGGGTGAAGTGAATGTAGTGCTCAACGTCTTACAATACTACTACTAGTTCACATCTTGACACCAGGTTGCAGCGGTTGCAGCTTTCTTCATCAATAACTCAAGAAAACAAATTGATGTCAAGTTGACCAATACTGACTCTGGCCCATTTGTCGTCACACGTTGACATAATAAGATTATTGTTTCGAGACTGCATATACCACTAATTATACCTTGCCAGGCAAGGCTTGCCTCTTTATATTTGTATTTGAAAGAAGAACTAACCACCACCTTAAAACATCAGATCCAACGAAATGAAGTCATCTATCTTTACAAGCGAGCCATTTAGCCTACTGTCACGTTATCAGCTACCAAATAATTTCTATCGTCTGGTCATGCTATAGGAGCGTTATGAATAGAATAGTCTTTCCACTAATTCAATTGTGCATAAAAATGTAAACGAAAAGTCGAGCCCTATTGACGACTTCTATGTGCGTTTTTCTATGTTGTTATCGTCGGCCGCTAAAGTTGAAGACTGACATCAAATTTTGTTTTTCAAATCGCAAGTAATTGCAACACTTATAAAATGATTTACGTTACAATATTCTTCGTCGGTATAAGCTTAGCATAAAATTAGAGAATAAATTGGTCGGCACTTTGGTATAAGAATAACTAAACAAATCCATTAGCACTGTTGTACGCCAACGGAACAGAAGGTGAAGGAACGTGCCTTATTGTTTCATTAATATGCTCGTTCTATACGTGATCAACGTTAATTAAGAATGCTGTTTGCCTTTTTATAAAAGTAACACCACGAGACTTGTTTTTGAAAAATCAATATTTACCCAAAGCTGTTAAATGCACTACAATGAAAATATGGACTAGATGATTTAGAGCATCTTCAGTTCTAACTAAGTCTGTGTATCAGATGATAGCCTCGTTCGAACGAGAACAATTTTAGTGCTTTTTCACAATCCACTGACCAGTTAGGAAAAGCTTACAACTAATCCTAAAGTATTCCCACTTATAACAAAATACGCTCATACTAAATCGCACTATGGTAGCCTTTCAGAAACGTGGTAGTCACCTGTCATCGGCAACTATTACCATAATACGACCTGACCTGATGATTTTATTTTAACGTATTCCCTTCACTAGAAAATGCTGGAAATGGATCCCAATGAAAATGCATAATCGAAAAATAAAGTTTTTGTTGGAATGTATGTCGTGCTATACAATTCGACCACAACAATTCTATTTCTATATTCCATTTAACACCCGTGTTTATATTGAGGCTATGTAATCGTTTGAGACCACTACCTTCATTTTGACACCAATTTACATTTTCTTCGATCTATGACGGCCACCAAGGGGCTACTGTCGTCAGGGATGAAGTCAGAAAGTCGTAGAGCCAATGTTCAAGCCGTCTCGAGTCTACTTTTATGGCCGGCGGCTCTCACGTCTGGTAGCAACTTTTGTTTATTTTATATCTAAGGTCATAGACCGTGATTTGCGGCAACGAAGAATTTCCGATATTTGGCTTATACAATTTACATGTTAAATTTTTGTTCACCTCAAACCACGATCCACTCCACCCACATGGATCGTAATTTGCGTGTCATGTTTTGGGTACCACCAACTATCGGTTTATTTGCAGGTTTATGGGTAATATCACAAACCAAGATCCACTATATCGCAACTTTGGGCACAGATTAAACATTAAATTCAAATGCAAAGACTCATAAAATAATTATTGAGAAGCTAAAATGTTGAAAGTGCAAAGTAGAAAATAGTCGAATTGCTGCAAATCACGATCAGTGACCCTAATGCGTATTCATATAGCAGATAACAGATGTTGGGATTTTGTTGAAAATTTTATTGTTTTGTTTGATCCACGCATTCAGCTTTGTATTTAATATTAGGGATTCTTTCGAGTTTCAGAAGGTCGAAATGGGCACTGTTTACTTGACGACTAGGGCTGAGTGCTCCCCGGGCGATAGAATGATTGAATAATTTGAGAATAACTGTTAAAACACATGGCCTTCGAAAAATGCGGATGGAACCACCGGGAATTTTGACTAGGCGAACGTCACTGATAAGTTTAATGTTAAGATTAGTGTCTACTTCTGACTTGCTGCAAATGACAGCTAGACTGTTTGAAAGAGTTGGACCTTTAAGTCAAACCTCCAAATTGTTGCGGATGTAACGCATATTGTCATTTTAATAGATATGCACGAACTCACCTTTTTCCATTTCATTCTAATTTTTACGAGGTGATTTGTTGCTTTTGAAGAGGTGTGTTACTCGCGTGTCTACGTCAGCGTGACCTTCCAAATAATTTGGATTCCCTACCGAAAACAATGGTCCATTAGCGGTAATTTTATGTTTAATTTTTGAAGATAAAATTAGGTAAGTAACACTCGCTTGTTACTGAGTTACTCTCGTTTTAGAAATGACTTTCAAACCATCTGTTCAAACCCATTCATTTCCAAATGTTAAGGTTGAAACCAATCATGTGATCAAATTCTACCTTCATACCGTGCCCATACGACGTGTCTATTTCTTCCCATCCAAACATTTACGCGTACGAATGTCATAATAATATTAAAGTACACCTATGAACACGCTCTGCAGGTGGTTCTGGAGAAGACCACACTAACCCATCATCGTTTGTGTAAAATAAAATTAATTTGTGTGAGAGTGGTGACCCTTGACAAATATTTTCCTACTTTGCGCTACCATAAGTAGAGAAAAAAAGGATAGCCCCCATGAGAACGGTGAAATGTTGATCGTCATACGTTCTTGGGAATATTTATCACTTCATTTAAAATGTTATTGAATTGTATTTCTTTCTTGATGGCTTTTATGAGCATTGCCAGTCTAAGATTTATTCGCGAATTAATCATGCATCGCCATATATACGTATTGCCATAGTGTCCCATGAGGAATGTGATAAATATTACATTAGCACTTCAGCGAAAATGTATTTTCAGTATTTTTTCAATGGAAAGATTACGCGTAGAGTGTGAGGCTGGTTAAGTACGTTTTTAGCAGTGGCGATGACGAATTTTATCTTGGTTGAAAAATATTTTTAATGTTTCAATTCTGATTACACGAATTGCAGCCATTAAATAACCGTCAAGCTGATGCACACCAGAATATGCAAGCATAGTCTCTAGATCAAATCATGGAATCTGAATATGTTTCAATTGGCATATTATGCTGCCTTTCTTTGTCCTACTTGGAGTTCACCAGGGCAGCGTACTCAGCTCACTACTATTCAACATTGTCATCAACTTTCTCAAATCGGAGTTAATTCAAAATCTGTTGCTGAGCGTGCTATTCGCAGACGACGTTGAACTAGCAAGCGAGAAAGCAGCAACACTCCAGAAAGTGTTCGACAAGAGGAAGTGTATCCTAGAAGATCATGGGTATCAGTGAATCAAAGACTGAGTACATGTTCCCACCATTTAGTGATCCACAATCCTCATCCATAGACATAAAGATCAATGGAAAAGTCATACCGAAGTGTACAAGTTTTAAGTATCTTGGCTCAGTAATCAATCAGAGTGGAAATTGCGATGAAGACGTAAGTCATAGAATCAGTGTGGGCTGGCTGAAATGGTGACAAAACTCAGACGTATTATGCAACACGCACATGCCAGCAAAACTCAAGGGCAAAATCTACACAATAGTAGTACGACCTGATTCTAAATGCTCCACTATGTATGAAACGTTTGACAGAGATCTGACCACAGCAGAGATGAAAATGTGCCGCATGTCTCTTGGCGCCACAAAGCTGGATCACATCAAGAGTTCACGTATCCGAGGCACTTTGAACATAAAAGAATCCATAGTCGACAAAGTCAACAATGAGCGAAATGACTGGTTTGCTAAAGTCCATTCGCACGATTAAAACAATGTCGCAAGAAAAACACTTTCAATAGGAATGCCCGCAGTGCGTAGAAGAGGACGGGCAAAACATAGCTGGGCTAACCAAATGCGAAAACAGCAGCAACGGTACGAGCTGACGCAATAAGAAAGAGAAGAAGTGACGCGATCGATGGGAATAGGTCCCGGCCATAGATTGAATTGAAATAAACGCTGACCGTGGAAGTTAAATAGCTACGAAATCTGGAATTTTTTTAAAATATATTCGCAAAATAAAGCGAGGATGAAGAGGAGAAGCATATCATGCTGCCTCGTGCATTATAATATAGAAACTGGTGTGTTCTGGTTGTACTTGTTTCAGGTTGCTAAATTAGATGATTGGAAATTCGTGGTACATCATTTACCCATAATTATCACTGGTAGACTTTCTACTTACTTCGCATTTACTTATCCCTTAGAAATGTTACTTCTGTCAATCTAAGTACTTTAGGTACTTACGAAAAACTGATGAAATAGTAGATGACGTTTTGATTTGGAAATTTTTTTAATAGTCCATATCAGGTCACGTGAAATCAGATATCATATGAATTGCAGTTAGACATTTTTTTATATACATAAATTTATAGCACATAAACTTTGAATTTCTCGAATAAAAAGTATGTAAAAGAAAACTGACTTATTGAGAGGAATTTAGTATAAAAATCACCGTGTACGAGCAGCCGTACACGACTGTCTGAGGCCAATTTTTTGTATACTGACTTATTGAGAGGAATTTAGTATAAAAATCACCGTGTACGAGTACAAAAACAATAACTCATTTTACAGTCTAAACTCAGGATTTCAGGAGTATAACTCTTTCAGTTTTGTAGAAAACTTCATTACATTTTAATCGAAGTAAACCATTTTTGCGCATCGTTTTTTTTGCATTTGCCTTCATGAAATGATGACTTTTAAAATAAATTTGATAGTCGATTATCAAATTTGATAGTTGGCTATCAATTTGATAGTTGACTATCAACTTGTCATTTGTAGCTGAAAAAGATAATCACACAATGAACGCTGCGCATCGACTGATGAAAATATTTTTCCCACTTATTTGTCCTAATTCTACGATGCATACTCACTATCAAAAATACCTAATGTGATTCATATGATTTATACACACTAAACAACAAAACAAAATTTCATCAAAGTAATCATTTACGATTAAGTAAATTATCAACAGTGTAAAATCCTGTTTTTCTGGAATATTTTCCACAATCTTGAACCTACATAGCCCATCCTCGGTAATATAATTCCACATCGAATGAAAAAAGAAATTTCAAAATCGGTTCAGAAATACTCAGGTTATCGTGTCCACAAGGAAAATTTGGTAACCCACTTTAAAGTTTTTTTTATAACATTTTTTCTGGTAACCCACATTATCCGGTATTTTCTTTTGTAAGACCCTGACTTTCAGTCAAGGGAATAAACATCGTTGTTGCATTCACACAGTAAGTGTGCATCAGATTCGAAAAGAAACGCAAAAATATTTGTTTTGACGCACAGTTTTCGTATGGTGGTAGGTTTCAAAATTCAAATATTTTTGGCGCACTTACGGCGTGAATTGCCCGTGAAAATGAACCATTTTCGGTTCATTTCTCATGTATTTTTATGTGAAATTCAACTTTCACATGTGGGAGAAAGTAACCCAGACTGCATTTGATGATGTTACGTAGTTCATTAACTTGGGAACCATTTTATGGCAAAAGTAAACTCAATTGCGTGCTTTTGAGTAATTTTCTTCGATAACTGTTTTTCGACAAATGTAGTTACATATCTCGCCTTCGACTGGACATCTGTCAAAATGTTAGCTACCGAAGCTGGTTACTAAAAAAACACCCTTGCGAGTTTGATTTTATCACGAAATCTTTCCCTCATGCAATGAGTTACTTTCGCAGCGTCCAAAGTAAACTTCTATTACTTCGTTGGTTTAAATGAGCATGCTATATAGGATCACATTAGCCATTGATAATCGCCCATGATTCGTAGTCGCCATGGGTTTCAGATGACGCGTCATGACGTATAAGGTACCTGTTGCATTGAATCGATGTACCTTATGATTCCAGTCTTGAGCGACCGATATGAAAATTATCTAGAGCAAAACACCGTTCACTGTTGCGTAAACAGTTGAACTCTTGAATGGCATTCCGAACTCTATTGAAATTCATGATGCTCAATAATTGCATCGCCTTAAAAGTCAAATTTCCTAGAGTCATAATTATTCTCAATTTTTTTGTATGGGCCACAATTTTCGAGATATCAACGTCAATGCAGATCAAAATTACTTAATTTGATTTAATAAAGTGAAAAACGTCGTCTCTGGGGACTAACTGTTTTAAATTTTTATGAAGTGATCAGAAATGGTTGTTCCTCTTAAATATATTTCTCGTATAAAATACCGAAGACAACGCAATGTTACATATAAATTTAAACATAATTTTCGAGTACACCTTTTCCATGTTCATATTCAATAATCTTTCGTCTTTAAAAGCACATTAATTGCACTTAATTTCGATGAGATACCGGGTCGATCGATCGATCCGAAGCTCGGGTGGTCCAAATTGTATCAATATAAAATCGATCAAAAATCGGACGGTATGACTTTGTGCTGTTGCTGTACAAAAATAAATTCGCAATTATTTCAGAGTTATCCAATTTTGAACATCAGACTCGCTTTTTACTGATTCTTTCTTCACCGTGTGCTTCGTAGCCTTACGTTGCACACAAAAGTTATTAAAAAATTAAGTAAATAATCAGGGACATTGAATAACGTAATCCTATTCGCAAGCAGCTCAGTTCCATACACTTTTCGGCGAAGAAGATGAAAAAACGGTTGACTAGCACCTATCAGGGTGGTAGAGGTGGCACTTCGCTTATAATAGGATTTCAGATTAGGTCCCACCCGATTAGATCGGCAATGTAGTTTATACAGAAATGTATAATACAGTGTGATCGAAACGTCACCTTTCCTGGTCGATAAAATTTGATATTCCCTATTTACCTCAACCAATTG
>JANTFA010135535.1:0-12988 GCA_026413405.1 Phytosciara flavipes
GATCGTTCCTTATTTTTAATAGACTCTCCTAGCTCTTTTACAAACGTTATAAGTGGAATCGGGTTGAAAAAATTTTCCTATTGGAAGAGTCTTGAAAAGCTTTTTTAATCAAGTGGAGGCATGAGAAAATAACCATTGTTGGGACAACTTTCTACACTGTTAATTGCGCAACTTGTGGTGAAATATTGTAGACTAGGAACTAGGCGAGTTTTGTGAATGCCACATGCCCCAATCTCAATAAGGGCTAGAGCTAAATGCCATAGTAAATACTGTTCAAGTGAAAGGCTAAATGTTGACAGAAATGTTTGTTCCAAAGCTTTTCTCACATTCCTTCCCAGCAAGTTACACAAAATGAGTAATTCGATGAATTTTACAAAGAGGAAAGTTCTTCAGATAGACATCACTGAAGTAAGTAAAAGGGGAAGAAGAAAGCACAGTTGGGCCGGCCAAATGTGACAGCGACAAAAGCGATTCGGGCTAACACAAGAAGAGAAGGAGGAAATTGCGAATGCAAAACCCGTAACACGATCAATGAGAAACGTTTGCCGGCAATGAATTTATATAAATATTTAAACACTGACCCTGAAAGAAAAATGACTCAAAAACCAGGAAAGTTTTTGCAAACACTAAAACGTAGGCAAAAATAAAGCGAGGAAGAAGAAGAAGAATTTAAACAACGGACAACCGAAATTTTCGGAGAAGAGGTGAAGAGAGGATCATGAAAATCGTGGAACAAACCCACCTCAGCCCGTTGAAGAATGTTATTAGCCTAGGCAGGAGGAAACTATGAAGTTTGAAATTGTCGGTACCTGCTCTTTTAAGATCTTCATTTTAAACAAACGATGGTTTCTCCAAAATGCACCATTTTAAGATCATTTTTTGATTAAAAACGTCGGTTAACCAATGTTTAGTTCTTGCTAAAGGGCACCACAAACAAATCTTTGTTTGTCAAAGCTACGCATAACGGCCTCAAGGACATTTTAGCCAGCAGGCGACATAAGATTGAATTACGGTCGCGCTTTATGAACAAATCAATTTTATGAAAAAGCTTGTGCGGCTTGTGTTTTGCATAGCACTGTTACAAGCATGAACATAAAAATTATTCGGAGGTTTTTATGAAATTAAAATAGACATTGCATTTCTTTCGCAAAGACAGTAGTCATATTTACTTGATGTGTGTAAAAACAAAAAACACGTGCAATCGTTGACCCAGGACACAAGTATGTACATTTGGAGGATGTTAGACCTTTGGAATACGAGTGTTCGTGGAGCAGTTCTATGCGTAGAATAATGTTGCACATTAGTTCATTCCTACAGTTGCCTAAAGTCGTTGGTCTACACAACAAATCATCGGCCGTTTATCATTGTTATTGACTATTGGTAGGTTGTCAGAATTCCACAAGAAAGTTCAAATTCCTCCACAGTCTGCATCATGCTAGTTTCAAATACCTACAGTTTCCAATAACTTCCGACAGTTTCATCGTTTAATGAATGGAGCACTCTTAATGACATTATGTATTATGCGTATGTTATGACCATGAAAGTATCATAACTTCAACGATATGTTGAAGCAAAAAAAAAACACTGTACTTAAACACACACTGTTCACAGTAGAAATTTGCATGTAATTGTAGCAATTGCCACCTAATATCATTAGAACATCAAATCTCCCAATGATGTTTTCTCCATAATCTCACTATCACCAAGTGAATTTGAACAAAAACAAAATTCCAAAATCTACACACATGAACGGTCAAACTATGCACATTAAAGGTATGCCTAAAAATATCATTTTATGATAAATTATGAATTATGATTTTATGAATTTGAAAAAAACAACAAACCTGTTTAACAGTTGCATTGTGAGTGATCAAAAACGATGACAAATCAAACATTATTTTCGAAATGTAATATCACCTTTAACAAAATCACTTTGACTAGTTCACAAAATTCAATCGAAAGAAATTCTGATTTAGCGACGCTAGAGTCGGAAATGGCAATTTTGCAGTGCGACTAATCACATCACACTGTAACAAGATTGTTCAGAGACGAAAAAAAAACTCAATCACTCACATCCAATAACTAAAGAGATGCTTGCGAAAGTTTCCTGTATGTTTCTTGTATCGAGCTAGAGGTGAGCCGGGCCAACATTTATCCAAATTTAATCTACCTTGAAGGTCAGCAGAGAGGTTTTTCTATCGGCGACCGAAATTCAGGTGATTTCATACATTCATAGCAGGTTAGTCTCTAGAGACCGTAAATTTTACATTTAAATAGAACATCAATTGAAAATGAACAAAGTTGAACCAACGTTCTCATAATGTTTTGGAGCGGGGGCACACTCGCAATATGGTGTGTTGATCAAAGACTCTCGAAGTACGAGCCCGCCCGTTCATGTTCTACACGCTTCAACTATCACAAAAACCGTCCGATAAAATCGGCCGACCTGCTCACCTCTAGTTTCTCCAAAAAAAAATTTTATTTTCAATCGTGGAGATCACGTGCTGCTTAAACATTGAAATATAATTGCTATTCAACAAACAGAAAAAAAAACCAGTTGCGAACAGTCCCGTACTCATCCATTTATGTACCTATTGCGTACGTAAGCCCAACGAAGCTATACGGGGAAATACATAGGCAAAAACTACCGGAGAGGACACATTAAACGGTTTTGGGAACGTTTTAATTTCCATAGTGTCTGGACATACTAATTAATGAGTGAAATCATCCAATTTCATTGCCTTAAGCTTGCAGTTTCGATTTGCTTTCAGAAAAATACAAATTCGCGAAGTGGGTAATTTCTACACACTCTACGACCTTTCTTTGCGATTGGCAAAAAATAGTGCGACCCGTATTGGAAATGAGTAAACCATATGCAAGTCCAATCGTACTTGTGTCAAATTTAAAAAATGCTCGACATATAAAGAGGGTCACCGATATAGAACAAGGAAATCGCGAATACAGATTGTCAAAGTCAAACGGAGTTCGCAATTTCACACACGGCACGATAAACCTATTAGCAGTTATCGTTTAAGCCGTACGAGATGTAAAAACTGTGTTAAAATGTTGCGCAAATAATGAAACGAATGCTCATTGATGACTCAGCATATTTTGTCCAATTACTTTTGTGATTTATAAAACTTGAAAAATTGGAAACATTCGCGAACGTCGAGCTTTAAAAATTATCATATGTCTATGGCTATCATATGTCTATCATATGTTATCGATTACAACGACTACAACAATAATGAAACAGTTTTTGATGTAAGTGCTCGTCAAAATAAATGAAGTACAAGTTACAACGAAAATCGAAAATACTGTGATCGAAAGAAGTAATAGACCCAAAATTACCACTGCTTGCCGTCAATGACGGACTGAGGCGACAACTCCGAGTTATCGAATCTCCAAAGCAGAGAAATGATATCTAGGTGGCGGTGCGTCTCCGTGTCTTAATAAAATAATATTTTTAACTTCCAGTTTTTTTTTGAAATAGGTTGAAATAGGCCATAAAATAAACCAGTAAGATCTTTTGGAAGGCGAGTGGATATGACTCATAAATAACTACAATATTTCAGAAGCGGTTTCTTAATTACTCAATTCGCCGCGCTAGTTAATTTACTATTGATCTGATGCTAATTGGATTTTATGAGTCTTCGATACAAACAAGAAACTTTTTATTAGTAAGTATAGGAGGAGAAAAACACATACAATCCGATTTGCGTTATTCATTCCACACTTAGAAATGTTTGGCCATTCGCTAGCGACAACAAAAATAAACGATGACCACAGGCTAACAATAAATTCCCCTAAAGAAATGCAGGACATGTACACATGAAAATAAACATAGTCACATTTGAACTTTAATTACTTTTTGTCAATCTTGAATATTGTTAGATTAGTAGAATAAAGTAGAATGAGCTTTTTAGTTTGTTGATGTGAGGCTTTGCCAGCCGTTTTTGCCTCTAACGGTTATCAGTTCAGCTCATTCGATAAGCCGAATGACAATTGTGTGTTTTTGTATCTTTTTGAGGAATAATTGGAGACTAAGTCGCTGTAAAATCTTATTGATTGATCCCGACGCATCGAATTTGTAATTTTATGTAAAGAAAAAAAATCTATTATGAATGAAGGCTTTTTGACGTTTAAAAAAAGAGCTTTTTATCAACTGAACTATTGATCGAACGAAGCAAAAGTCTAACAATTAAACCCAACCGATTGTTGCAAGCAAAGATTGTGGGCTGAGAGCACTCGGAATTTTACTTTCTGCCATCAAGCTATGTTTAACGAACGAAACTGGGTCTACAAAGAGCTCGAAATCTGTAAGACTTTTTATTAGAGCAACCGTCATAGAACTTTATCTCAACTACTAGCGTACCAGTTCCAAAGGAGATGCTCTCAGAAAAGTTTAGTATATTTCAAGATATTTTAGTTTACAGTTTGGTAGTCACAAGACAATAATTATGGAGCGCCACAGGCAATTTAGAAAAAAATTATTTTGAAAATATTTTTTTCATCAGAAAGTAAATCTGGATTGAAGGACTGAATTCAGCGCCAAATTTTTACAGCGCCACGGTACCGAGGTTTCCCATAGGTTTTAATCCACCAATAATGTGTCCACCACAAGGAACATCGTTTATTTCATCTCCTTCAAAACGATAGTTTTTGTGATTTTGTGTCACGTGTACAATTTCTTTTGTGTTGTTTTCCCTTCTGGTAGATGTACCGCACACTTATCTTCGCATTTACCAGACAAATTCTAGTACCGATTCGAAACAAATAGAAAATGAAACGACAAACCGCACCGACTTATAAATAAAGAACTTTTATTGTAACCTAGCCCACTATGACTGTCAAGACTGTCTTCGTCTTCTGCTTCACTTACAAATGTCTAGAATGTAAATTAAATTCAATTAAAAAAGGTATGCACGACATTGCACCACATCATAAATATTAACGTCATTCAAAAGCAAAAGCGCTTTACATAACACAAAATTCTCTAAGAAACTATCATGATGGCATCACACTCGCTTTTGCGTCTTTCTTCGACTCCCTCTTCTCATCAGGCAAATCTATTGCCTTAACTTGTTCCTCCTTAAGAAACAGCTCGGCTATGCTGTCCAGGTCTCTACCCTTTGTTTCTGGAACAAAGCAAACGACAAATATGACACCGATCACACACAGTACGGAATAAATCCAAAATGTGCCAGCTGTGGTTATGACCTGATTCAATAAGTTTCCAAGTTCATGAATTCAACACACAAAACGAGAATCTATTGAATTTCAGTACCTTTTCCAACGGATGATACGTTTTAATAACCATAAACATCATACCCAAATTCATCGAACCAGCGATTGAACTGAGCGTACTCCTTTGAGCGGTGGGAAAAATTTCTCCCATCAGTAAAAACGGTATGCAACCGAAGCCAACTGAAAATCCAATCATAAAAACAATCAGGCTGACTAACGGTAGGAAGCCGAACGAATGGTTTCCCTGTTCATTCAAATAGAAGGCGACGCCCATTGATGCATTCGCAATGCTCATTATGACTCCAGACACAATTAGTAGCGGCTTTCGACCGGATTTATCGACAAACAGCAGAGAAGAAATGTTACTGACTAGCTGTACTGTTCCCACCAGTATGGTGGCCAAGTTTCCATCGATTGAGCTTCCTGTTTACATTTGAAAGTTTACTATTTTGACCACGTCGTTTATGTTATGCTAAATTACCTGACGATCGAAATATTTCAACGGTGAAAAATATGATCGAATCAATTCCACTTAGCTGTTGGATCGCTAACAAAGTTAACCCAATGGCCAAAGGCATGAGAATAGGTCGGCTCATTAACGTTGCCCAAGAATGTGCGTCGTCATTCGGTTGCACTCTGTTTACTTCTTGAACTGGCTTTTCAGTTACGCTATTGATGAGCAAATTACAAACGATTCTGTTCAGCTTCAAATTCGATGAGACTCACCTCCCTTTCTCCAATACATTTAGTGACAGACCACTTTTATTTGAAACTGCCAGCCCCAACCATTCAGAAGCTTTGTCTGCTTCTTTGTTCCTATTTTTACTACGTAACCACACCGGTGACCTGGGCAATGTGACCACCACTATTGTCAGACAAACAGCAACGCCGCAGCATGTCCAAGCAAGATTATCCCATGTGAAAAATGTTCCCAAAACATAGGCCGTTAGCACACCCAGTGACATTAAAATTGATGGGAACGATCCAATGACACCCCTGATTTTCGGATCTGTGCATTCGGTCACCTAGTAATATAGTTAACATTCAGATCGTACAAATGATTCAATTTTTTTAACGAACTCGTCTTACATAGATCTGTGCTGAAGGCAAAGACAATCCAACACAAAATCCGGCCAACATTCTTCCAGCCATTAAGAACTGCCAACTGATTCCATTTGCGATAATAGCCCAAGATATTGCCCATATTGGAGCTGCACACAGTATTGTGTACTTTCTACCGATAAAGTGCATTAGTGGACCAGCCACTAGGCTTCCGAAAAACGCTCCAGCCGGTGGAATAGAGCCTGTGATTTCGTATCGAACATATGGAATAATTAATAGCCAAAATAGTGGGAACTCAGTAGTACAACATACTTGTCCACGATGCGATAGCTTTATTCGGTATTAATTCTGGATTCAGCTCAGTCATTGAAGGTATGGCGGGTGATGAATACCCTCGTACCAGCCCAATGCAGAAATAAGACATTGAGACACATAATGAGAGTACTGTCTAGAAAAGTTTGAATAAAAATGAGTGAATTGTAATGACGAGTACCTTGCATATCTAGATAAGATTATGGAGATGTCTTTCGTTTCAATTACACGTTAATTAGTTTAATTATAGTTGTGAATCAAATTACGAGGGTTAATTATACAGAAGATGAATAACAAATTTATCAACCAGACGACATTTCGATATGGTTTTTGTTTTGATTTCATTTTAGATAATTCTGTGTTTTGTTTTGACGTGTTTTCATTTTGTCGGTTAATCAAGTTCGAATGACTAATTATACAAATAACATTTTCTGGTTACATTTAGGTGTCGCAGTAAATGTCGTAATGGAAGTCTTACATGGAAAATTTTAGCGCATTAGCGCCACAGGCGTACATAGAAAAAAATTAGAGAAACCGTTTTTTTTTTGAAAATCGCCCACCCTTTGTATCACCTGACTACTGATCATTTCTCTGCTGCCATATTTGATGCTACTGGACTAGCTGATAATGAATATACAATCTAAACAGCCTAAATATTAAATACCCACTGGCTACTAACGATTTCAATTTGCTGGACCGTAGCGATATAACCGAAACGGCTCGCCTGATAGCAGTATCCGAAAAAGAATCCGGAGATTGGTTACACGCTGTTCCTTCTCCTAATCTTGGCACTCTCCTTGACCCGGAATCTTTAAGAAATGCAGTTGGGCTTCGTCATGGGACTAAAGTCTACATAGCTCGCACTTGCCGTTGTGGTCAACTAGCCAATGAATTCGGTCGTCATGGTCTCAAATGTAAGAAAAGCGCCGGCAGATTTTCTCGACACTCAGCGTTGCATGATGTAATCAAACGTGCTCTATCAACCGCCGAAGTTCCTTCAATGTTGGGACCAGTTGACATCTCCCGTGACGACAATCGAAAGAGAGTGGACGGAGTCACCATTGTTTCTTGGAGCCACGGTCGTCAGTTAGCTTGGGACACTCTCTTTGTGCCTCTTATCTTCGTGGATCGTCCACAACACCACAATACGCCGCGAACAGAGCAGCAGTGCAGAAGAGGAACGATTACAGAACGGTTTGCAATATGTACCATTTTGTCGCTTTCGCCGTTGATTGCCTTGAAGGTTGGTCAAACGAGGCGCGGAAATTTGGTTTCGAATTGGGAAAAAGGATGAGCAGCAGCACAGGCGAGCCAAGGTCGTTTTCCTACTTCCGTCAAAGAGTTAGCATCGCCATTCAAAGAGGAAATTCTGCCCCCTTCAGGGTCTTCCTTGAGTGAAGTTTATTACGTTCGGTAATTGTGATTTTCTTGATTTAACGTAATTTCCAAATGCCACATTAGTTGGTATAATAAAGTGATTTCTTTAAATACTAAATACACACCTCCAAAGGTAACAGTGGCCGAGTCGATTTTTTAACTAAAATTGTCAAAACATGCAAGTTGTCCCTCGTTCATAGCATCTAAAGAACACATCCTGGAATGAACTGATGTATGGACGAGTTGTTGATTATGAAACGAGGAACAAATCATCTGAACAATGAAGCACTCTACGACCACAAGTTTCCAAGATATGAGGTGGTCCTCCATGATTGAACTTCGAATTTTCTAAATCTTTCTGCCAAGGACCACCTCAAATCCTCGAAACTTGTGGTCGTAGAGCGCTTCCGTGTTCAGATGATTTGTTCCTCGTTTCATAGTCCATACATCACTTCACTACAGGATGTGTTCTTTAGATGCTTTGAAGGAGGGACCACCAGCATGTTTTGACAATTCCAGTCAAAAAATCCACTGTTACGCTTGGAGGTGTGTATTTAGGCTGTTTACTACAATCCTTTTAAACCCGGAATAAAGAAGCAAATACACCTTGACCACGAACTCCACTTCCGACAATGTCATTCACTACACACTATTATTCAATGCAATCGTTCAGTTATGCCATCGCCGTTTATTCACTTAAAATTTTTGCAGATCGTAACCATCTTTCCGTCTAAAAATAAAAAAAAAGATTTGATTCTCTCTCTTTTTGTCAGAGTGAACCATATTTGTCTAATCAATTCTAGCCACATATCCAATGAGTGTGAATTGGATGAAGATTGCAGTAGCTAAAGTCTAGCAGTATAATTTGTATACATTATGTAGTTGAAAGCGTGAATTAATAGACTTGTATAAGCACAAGCCGGGGGGGTAGCCACTGGCAAAAATCTGTCCCAACAACTCCATTTTCATTTATTTTAAATTCATTTCCAAAAATTTCAATTCTTACTTCCAACATTTCCATTGACCTGTCCCAAAAATTTCGTAATGGTTACCCCCTCGGCACAGGCTTTGCATTATGTGTGTGGATTGTGGCAAAATAAGAAAAGAGAATGCAAATTAAATGAAATGGGTCGATTAAGACGCATATGCTTATCAGTTGAATGTTCAATTTTCGTTTATTGTTACCTAAATTCACGGAATCGTCATTTATTAACCAACAATAAAACTGGTAATTGGCATAATTCATTTATATTTCATCTTTCTTTGATCGGTTCATCAACGTGATATTTTATCAGTGATGAACATACCGACCAGTACCAGTACAAACATAAAGTTGCACTGAAGATCGACGGCCCACTCTGACCTAGGACCGCTGCTTGATTTCATGGTCGGAACAACTTCTTTGCTACATTAAACTGACTTCAATTGAAGTAACCATTTAGATAAGAGAAGCGCTCTGTTTGTTTTTCTCGCGTATTGATTTTAGTCTGATAGCCTCGCGCTGTGGATAAGATCTAGTGTTGTATTAAGTGTTCGCATTAAGTTGAAAAACCTTTAATTTCGATCATTTAAGCATTCGGATTTTTGCTCTTCTGTTCCAGACCCATGTTTATCCGAAATGTTGAGAAAGGTCCCAATTGCATAATATTTTTACAGAGTGCGTCATCCTAAATTTTCTTTGTTTATCATTTTTTTCCAAACGAAAACCTACAAATTTTTCGCTCAATTATCGTGTCAATGATAAACTGAACAAAAGCATCATATGTCTTCAGTTAAATACGTTCTTTGGCACTGTGCTAATCAACTAATCATACTAATCGATAGTCCAATTATTAGATATTTATTCATCATTTGAAAAAGTGTTATAAAAAATTTGAATAATTCACACGATATACAAATCATTTCGAGTTGGTATACAGGAATGTATATTTCTTCGAATCATAGTCGGTCTATTTTTCATACTTCCGCCTGAACCTTCTCTGATCTTCAATTTATTTTTAACAATTAGCTCATTGAAATTTAATGAAGAACTTTGAACTTCTTCGGTTCAGGTAGTGAAAACTTTGTTTCAAACACCAAATCTTTACTGTTCCATGAACACTGTTGAAGCAAATTCCATTGAATTAAGTTAAAGAATCGATCAATGGAATGAATCACATTCAGACACTGAACTAAAGCCATTGTCAGGTCTATTCGTGTTATTGAATTCTTTTCTACTAATTTTAATTGAAAAATTGTAACAAAAAGATTCGGGTGCATTAAGCGAGACAATGAGCCAATTTTATATTGTTTTTAAAGCACGAACTGTACACAACATCACGATTGACAGCACTATTTCTATAATCATTTTTCCGATAAGTTTACAATAGTGTCGTGGTTTGAATATAGTTTCTTAAAGTCGTCCAATATTCTTTGTTATTCAATTCAATCAAAACACTTCACCATATTTAGTTTAGAATATTCCATTCATCTGAAATACCGAAAAAATTATCGGTGTCGTACTTTTACTTCTTTAACTCACGTTCTTGCATTCTCCACTTCAATATTTGCTTTACTATGATGTTGTATCCCTCGTACCCAAAGGCAAACCTCTTTTTTCGGCTTGGTGATTATTTGGATTATTTGAATACTTATTTAGTTTACCGAGTTCACCCCTCGCCCCTATAGATTCTGAAGCCTTCAAATTGAGTTTCGCACTTTCAATATTTTTAGCATCGTACGAAGAACATCTGGATTGATATTCCGTTTGTAACAATCGGAATTTGACCCAGTCGGTAAGGGCAATGCATTTGGGGATGTTTATTTTTATCAAATCAGCAATAATTTTATCACCTAGAAGCCGATTCAGCCGAAATTGGGAGGCCAAGTAACTTGACTTAAGTTTGAATATGGCCATTTTCAGACGGCCCATGCCTGAACTAGGGCCCTTTGATTTTTTTTAGTGTTTTTTGAGCACATCTTAAGGGTGAAAACAGCAAATCATAGGTACTTACAATACAGAACCAGAGAAAAAGTTTATTGGAATCGGGTCATTATATTTCGGTTGAAAAAAAAGCGGAATAAAAACTTTGGGCTAATGCTGCTAGTTATCATCAATAAAACTCGACAGATGTCTATTTTATAAAGTAAAATGTGTGCTCGACCCCCTAAACAGACCCTCAAATTAGGGGATAGAGCAAACATTCGAGTTTATAAAACGAATATTTGTCGAATTATTGATGATTCAAGTGTACTGGCAAAACTGAAAATGATGGACTTCATACTTGCCCCTTAGGGCTCTATGACGTTTGCTTCATTCGGGCTTTCTAGATTTTGCTATGGGCTATGCGAAATCATGTTCCCTAAAACTTCTTTGTCCTAGATATACGGTCACACTGGGGTAGATCTAGTAGGTTTACGCATGGAGCTTAATAGTGGCATTCATAAATTGGAAATTGGTTCGTCATCTGTAAACTGTATCTTCCGAGGATGGACAAACTTCTTGAATTTAGTTTATCCAGACCAGGAAGTGCGTCAGCACTCGCTGTCTTCCCGTTCCGGTCATATTTATTGACCAACACTGGAATGTAATAAAAATGGCAGTAGGTTAAATTGGTGATAGACTAAACTGTAGTTTGTTTGGTTGTTACTATACAACAGAACAGTTTATTAAATGTGCACTATCACAAAAACTTTCGTTGATTATCAGTCCAATTAGAGTCCAATTTTTCAATTAAATTTCACTGGATTTTTAAACTTGGCAAAAATTCTTTGAAAAAAAAATTTAGAATCAATGTCCTGCTACAAACCTGTCTAATAATTCCTTTGTTATTGGTGAGAAACAGCGGTAAGTCCAACATTTTCCTTTTTTATTTCCTTTAAAACCCAACCTATTCAATCGATACGGTTTTTATCAGTGTCCACTATCAATCCACAAAACTCCACGATCTGTTTGTGTTTGAAATATACAACGGCAAAGCTTTACAACTCACAGTATCACATACTAGAACCGATAGAATATGGAGAACGATATACGATTTGCCGCGATCGCCACCAACTATTGTATCTCTTATGTTACTGATTCAAATGATGGAATTGAATTTTATATATGCATGATGGATGTCTTCACTTAATAGTTTTTCACGTTTCAATCACGTTAACATTCAATTATGAAATGTACAAACAGAGAGAGAGGAGAAAAAAAGATTTTTTTTTATTTGGAAACCTGTCACGTGAAATTGATATTTTTATTTGCGAAGTACATTGATGATCGAGATGTGTTTATTAATATGCGTTCAGTGTCGATAATAAACTATAAATATAGTTTACAAGCAAGCTTATCTCATTGGGACGAGATGCTGAGTCGGCCTTAAATCGTTTAGTATGTTTCACTATCTCGCACATCACCTGACTGAATGGATCAATATTTGAAGGTACACAATACCCCATACGATGTCATAAGATACCAACACCGATGCGATGTCTTCCAATCCTTTCCTATCAGCAATGTTGAAAAGTCTTTCAACATCTGAATCGTAACAACGGACGCTGAACATTTCGAGATTCTATAACTTTCCAGAAATGATGTGATGCCTGAAATCTGAGATGTCGTGGAAGTTACGCTAAACCTGACCTGTTACGAATTCTATTATCAAATCTTGTGTTTGGCTTTGCCTTTGGATGTTTTGTCGTACACACCATGTCTCATACAATGATTGCTTAAATTTTGCTTACTAAGTAAATTTCTTATGAACAGAACGGAAACCGAATTGTTCATCAATGAGTATGTTATGGGTTGAAACGTGGCGTTTGAGCCTGCTCAGTATGAGCTTTTCGAGGATTTTGCTTAGTGAGTAAATAGCACATGACAAATGACAAACTTTACTCAAAATAAATTCTTCCTTTACATTTTGTTTCAATCGTTCATCACACATATGAGCAGCGACTCTCTTTACATATTTCCCCTATTTCACATACGTGTAAGCGAATCGGTTTCTCTTTAAGCTTCTCC
>JANTFA010135546.1:0-12987 GCA_026413405.1 Phytosciara flavipes
GATTTGGCATCTAGGGATGATACCAGAAGGTTTGCCCTTACTCCGGGAGTCGGAATCGACGTGTTACAAACGTAAGACTAAAGGCATTAGACCCTCGTACTTCGTACGGGTCTAAACACTGAAATTCAAAATGGCAGGAGGCGCTCATTTTCTTACGACACCGAAAACAGTATTACCATTTTACGGTCGTCATTACCTTTCAAAAAAAAAGTTTTTGAAAATCGTATGAAATTTACTCGAGATATCGACAAAAAACTCTACCTTCAGTGTACGGACGAGCAGCTCAAACTAGGCTATGTGTTCTAACTTCCGAGCCCAAGATCCGATTTCGACGGGAAAAAAATCTCCTGAATTGTTGTAATCAATACGTTTTATTTGCATCTATCTATGAACGATCTGCGAGCAATACCTCCGGTAATATATGAACCTAGACCAGACCTCGTAAATAGCATTTTTTTAAACGTTGATTTGGCATCTAGGGGTGACCCCAAAGGGTTTGTCCTTACTCCGGGGTTCGAAATCAGAGTGTTACAAACGCAAGAGTAAATGCATTAGACCATTGTACTTCGTACGGGTCTAAACAACAATTGTCGGATGGTGTATTCGTTCTTCCTCCTTGTTGAAATACAAGAATCGTATAATCTGTGTGGAAGGTTTGAGATAGCGTGAAACCATTACATTTAAGTGAGAAATTCATACCTTGTCAGAGAAGACTTTTCTCAATTCCTGATGACAGAATGGAGCTTTGTCAATGCCCAGGTGGGAAACAGTTGAAAATTACAATGAAAGTAGAGAGTGACGAGATATGTGGGTTGAAAAATGGTTGAAAGGAACATCGGATCTTTAATCGTTTCAAGTCAATCTTTCGAATCAATTTCATCCAAGAAAATTATTTGCATTCACTCTGAACAAACTATTGGTTTGTTCAAATGTGCTGGACACCAATCCATGAATGCAAAATTTCCTCGCTCACATATTCCCGATAGATTGATGCTCTATTGTTACAGCAATAATTTGATTATATTTTGCGAATATATAAATTTAACATTCTGTGCATTCAATGAAATATTAATTTCGGTCTGGATAATTATTTATGTTCCGAATGACTTTTGCTCGTGGAAAATTGATTTCATTGTCTAAATTTGGAATGCAATTGGATAATGATTTCCTCATTCATTTGTTCATTTTCATTGGATTTTGCTGGTTTTGCATTTCGCTACCACGAGTTATGGTTGATATGAGAATGAAACTAACGAATTGTGAACCGAAAATTTCAGCAAATTATTCAGGATCGAACTGGTCATACTGTGGGCATCAATTTCTTGTGGCGATCTAACGAAGCAATTTCAATTTTGTTTCTGCTAGCCCAAAAAACAAATTTACTTCAGCGTCACTTAACCTCCCTCTTCGTTCGGTACGTGCTTTAACGTCCATCCTGTTGTCGTAAATTGACATCATAAAGCAGCTAGTCATCTCTCGTGATGACTATGACAACGACGACGAGCTCTAGCTAGTGTCCTCTTGTATAACGAAATATTCGCTTAAACTAATGAATTACATAGTTTTCAGTTAATTTATTACGAATTATTAGAAACCTGCCGTTTGTGAAAGATTTAAATTGGAGACTGCACTGGAGAGATCCAAAGAAAATTGAACGGAATATGCAAACATAAAAGGGACCCGTACGAGTAGTTAGGTGTCTATAGAACTGCCCTGCACTGTTTCTTTCAATCAGTTTATTTAAATTCATCACTTGTTAAAATTGCTTACAACAATTACGAAAGCCCCGTCCGAAGTCCCATTTATAAGCTGAACTCTGAAAAAAACTCATCAAAGTCAGGTGACATTTGCTTGCGATATAGAAAAAGAAACATTAAAATCTAAAATGGTGGCTGTCGGTCATTTCCTTAGGTCACCGAAAACAGTATTACCACTTTACGGTCGTTCAAATCGACGTGTTACAAACGTAAGAGTAAAGGCACGAGACCCTCGTACTTTGTACGGGTCTAAAAATGAATGTTTCACGCAATGAAGTCTGTATTGCGGAAACGAATAGTGAAAATAGTCAAAATGTGAGATCTCTGTGTGCAAATACAATTACGGTTGATGTACAACACACACATTTCGATAGTTGAATTTGTAAAAGCTTTGAGCGATGAGGAAATGCCAGTAGCCAGTGCTCTTGTAAATAAATTTACATCGGAATAATTTCGCAGCGGTATTCACTCTCTATACAATCCAAATGTATTTCCATTTTAAATTTTAACCTCTCAGCAATGGCTCTTAAACATTCTTCAATGTTTTCCCGTTCTCTTGAGGAAATTCGGTGTTTTTGGATTCATTTATGGCAGCGGCGCAAATATGCAAACAAACAAAGAAAACGTAAATTTAGAACCACTGAACCCAATAATAGAAAGCTTTTGTTCCCGCATTGATATTGCCAGTACCTTTCAAATAAAACCAAAATGACGAAAAAAGGGTAAAATTTACTCGATTTATATGCCCTTGCTGCCCTCACTCTAGGAGTTCTATCTCACAATCAACTGAACCTATTTTACCAAAAAATTTTTTTTCTGAATTGGTATCGCCAGTTCCAATAACTTGCAGTTCTATTTGCAGTTAAAACATGTCCGTCGAAACCGTCAAAACTTGACCTAACATTTCAGTAAAAACTTTATATCGAACGGATTCGATTTTTTTTCAAGTTATGCTGATGACAGACGGACATTCATTTTATCTGATCTGGCATCTAGGGGTGACCTTACGCAGGGATTCGAATTTAACTTGCTACAAACGTAATGATGAAAAGATACTTCAAATGTCTTTAATGTGACTTCAAAACAAGCTAACTAAATTCTCAGTTGCGAGTGAAGAAATAAATCCTTGAAAGCCAAAGTTACGATTTAACTAGCATTCGGTGGACCTAGGTATAGAGACAGCCATGCAGATAAAACTTCTTTTACTTTACTAGAAAAGTAATGAAGCCATTCCCTCACGATTTCAACTCTTTACATCGCTCTTAAATCAAAACGGGAAATAATTTGTTGCTTCGTATCACGATGAGCAAAAGTACAGAGGACTTCATCCATCTGACCCTTTTACTAGTCTGGATATGATATATACTTCCCTGGTATTGTAATCTACTATTTCTATTTGAAAGAATGATTCCACACATAATCCGATGACGACGTAGACATTCGTTTTAACTGTACATTGCATTAAAAATAATGTTATCTAAGCATTACTGTCGATAGCATGGCTATCGGTAACATTGCCAAGAAGGTGAATGTTCATTC
Source organism: Phytosciara flavipes (assembly GCA_026413405.1). Lineage (NCBI taxonomy): Eukaryota > Metazoa > Arthropoda > Insecta > Diptera > Sciaridae > Phytosciara > Phytosciara flavipes. The sequence goes on from JANTFA010135546.1 coordinate 3,297, forward strand.
CTTTTGAAACCACCCAACAAAAAAAATGTATTGCTCCAACACAGACATGTGTAGTGTGCTAGAGCAACATTTTGTCGGTGGCCATATAAAGTCTTCGAACGAATTTCTTAACGAATTCTTTTCGGATTCTTCCATGAACAATTCTTAGGGAAATCATTTAACTATTGCATGCAACTCTTATTGGTGTTGTTGTTTATAAACTCCATAAAGCTGTTTGCAGTTTAAATGACTTTTCGGGAGCAATAGAAAAATCAGAATTGCTTCTGAAACACTTTAGCGTTCGGAGCGAGAACAGTATACCGACCTCAGCATATTCCATCCAATTCTATGTAATGTAACACCGTTTCTGATAACAACACGGAATAAATTAGCTCTTATTGTACGTCGCATCTCGTTGCTTTCCTTTACTCGGCACCCATTCTAACGATGCTTGGCTGAGACTGAATATAATAATAAGAAACGGAACGAATGTGTATACGGTAACTTACCACGGTTGTACCACGCTACCATCATGCATGCACATATATACCAATTCATGTCAACCTCCTCTCTCTCTCAACATCTTTTGAATTTAAATAAAAAGGGAATTGTCTTTTTTATTTTCAAATTAGCTATACAAGCGCGTAAGATAAATGCATTCTTTGTCCTATTTTACTTGTTGTTAAGCGAAAAATAAAGAATAAGAAAAAATAAATTGAAAAAGAGAGCAAAATTCTGGAAACTCATCCCGAAAAGAATTCATTGCTTGAAATAAAAAGAAAGGAAATTCACGAGTAGATATTGTTTGAGCACAATTTAATTATCTACGGTGGAACTGAACAGAATAACCAACAGTTAGCAAACAGATATACAACACAACGCCCCAGCCAGAGAACTTCCACCAACCCAACCAAATAAAATTATTTTTTCTGATTTTCTTTTGTGGCTTTTCTCTCAGATTTACCTTAATGTTCAACATTCATCTGTGGTATAACCCCATTCATATAGCAACTATAAAATTCACATCTCAAACTTAAAAAGTATTTTACCTTTTCCAAGTTAAAAAAACACATTTTTGTGTACACACCCGAGTCTTATAGTGCCAACTAGTAGCTCACCTATTATATGGAATATATACACGGAATGAGTTGCATACCATAATCCATACGTATACCACCGTCTACATACAGAGTGTACATCTGAAAAAATTTAGAGCATAATATTCACGTCATTTTGTCTACTAAATGTAACAAGATACCCGGAGCTCAAATTACCATATAATAGTGGTAAAATCAGCAGGAGGTTTTGAATGCTTTTGTCACCTAAAAAAAAACTGTGTAACTTTGATGGCATTAAGTCTCCCTTTATTTGTGATGAAAACTGCGCAAGGTGGAATCGTAATATAGGTGTGCTGATTTATGACAACATAAAATGTATGGAATTTTGAACTTGATGCACTTTTATAGCAATTGGGTCATGAGTGTCCGACACCCACGGGGGGGACTATTAATAATTTGCTCGACTGTGAGTCAGATCAAATGGTCGTGAATCTTGCGAGCAACGTTATTTTTGTTTCAGCTTGGATTTCCTTTTTACACACGATTCTAATTAGGAGGAACGGAAATTCCAGACGATAAAAAAAGTTCACACAATTGAAAAAAAAAGTCATACCCAATTGAGGTCTCCGGGCTATCCCGTTGCATGTATTATACAACAAGGCAAGGGATGGGAATATAGTAGAAAAGGGAGAGGATTCAACAGTAAGTCTTGCAATTTGAAGAGAAAATGTTAGATCACGGTAATCTGTTGACAAATTATAGAGCAAAGTTTTACTTAGAATCGAGTTGAAGCAACCATTCAAAATTAGCTGGAAAACATTAGTTACGCATTAGTCTCGAATTCACAGGAAATGTGATACCTCTACTGCTAGAAGTTTTGAGATGAGAAAATGTTAATCTTTCCAGTGACGCAAACTCTGACAAATGAACAGACTTCGACTACGAAATATTTTGTATTCCGCAACCGCAACGACAATAAAGTGGGCGGTGACATTCGAGTGTTGTAGCATCCACACTTCAACAGGTCGATGTTGTCCACATGCTCAAGTCATCTCTCTTACCACTGTCATCTACATCTCTTTCCTTTAATTTTGACATCAAAACAAATTCGAACTGGAAATAGACGAGAACCATGAGAGTCAAAATAGCGATAACGTCTCATCGATATCAATAACCTAGAAACAAGTACCCGATCGTCGCTATTTCGATTTCCCATCTTTCTAACAGTGACAGAGTTATGATCTACTTCGTCTTATGGTAAGAGGGTTCGATAGTAATTTGGAGATTCCTGCAACCAACTAACATTTAACAACTGAATCACGATACCAGTTTCTAGAAAGCTAATCCATTCTATTCCAATTTCACGCAGGAATTCTATTAAGTTCATCTAAATGGGCATCAGTAGTATATTACAGCCTTTATTGGTATCATATACAATAATAATGACATTGCGATTGCAATTGGCACTGCGAAACAAATTTATCGCAGGCTGTAATTAAATTAAATTTAGTTTGAAGGCGTGGTGTTAGGATGCCGGCCTGTTTCTCTCATTCGTGCCCTTTGTCGTATGTCGTATATTACTCATAAATGTAGGAGTTTTAATGTGTGCGTGAATATGCAAATCTGAGTGTAAATGTTCGTGAGACGAGCAGAACCGAAGATTGAACTGGTGTTTATATTCAAGCGTACACATTCAAACAAGTGCATGTGACTCACTTTTGACCAAGTTTCTATTTTATATTTAGCATTCGGTGGAGTTTAGAACACAAACGCTGAAAGAACTGTAAGCTTAAATAGCAAGGACCAATCAAGCATTGATCACACAATATATTCAGTACACTTTCGAGCAGAATCGCGGGTGCCGATTCGATAAAAGTTTGATTGCTGATCGAACAGACATTGATCCATTTCCAATCGTTTTGTTTTCATATCTATTTGATCATTCCCTTTGACAATAGCCGGTTTTTTGCAAGCAATTTAAATTCATTTTGATGTTTCATTTGCGAATATTGGGTCTGTTGAACCGACGCAACTGAGTGGAAGTAGTCACTCCGCAATTTTATTTATAAAAACCGTTTCTGACGTGATTTTCTTATCAAATTAATTTCCAATTACATGCATTAGGGACAACATAATATTTGACCACAAGTATTATTACGTCGTATACAGTAAACCCCCGACCAAAAAAATTTTTTTTCCCCATTTCGTTCATTTTTCGTTTGAATTTTTGCTTGAATACTTTCATATCAGCCAAGTGGAAGCAACAAAAAAAAGCCTAATAAAAACCACTAGACCATAAACATATGGAAGCATTGACGAATGAGTAAATTTACGATTAAAAAACATGATAAATTTAAATTGACGGATTATGATAATAATTTTCTGCAGCTTTTTATACGGCATTATAAATTACATAGAAAACGACTTGGATTAGGATTTTCTTTGAATAAACAATTTAAAGGGAACGCAACTAATTAAACAAATAGAAGAAGAAGAAGAAAGAAAGAAAAAATCGAAAAATTTAAACATTGAACAAAATTACTGTAAAAAGGAAGAAAAGGAGAAATTTAACAACACGAAGAAGAAAAAAAACGGAAAATACCGATGTACAAGCAGCACGATTACGTTATACGTTCGACAAGTAAATAGTACATTCCGTACGTAGGATTTAAAATTTTCCAGTTTTAATCAAACAATTTACGGGTGAGTGATCTATTGGTTTTGCATTTGACTAACAAGATCAATGGTTCGCTCTTTTCTAAATTGTATTGTATTGTACATTAGACGTATGAGATGTAAGATTGAGGAAGGTGGAATCGAAAGTCGGTGTTTATCATCTGTCAGAGTGACGTTTAAAACGTCAAACGGAATTTCGGTTTGAGGTAATCACAAAGTCTATGAATTCCATGCACTTATATTTTCACAATAAAATTGAAGAGAAAAAAGGAGTTTTGTGTGGAATTCAAGAAATAAAATTCGTTTGAAATTTAAAACGTCATTTGGACAGATGGGAAAGACTGCCTTTCGCTATCAACTTTCTCACTAGTACGGGCTACACGTAAAACGTAGTCGTACTGCTCGGTATTTTCCGTTGGTTTTCCACGTGAAAATAAAAATAAAAACTAAAAATTGAAGACAGATTATTATGACATTCGTAATTATATTTTTCTATCAATTAACAAAAGGAATATAAATCATTACCATCTCTAACCCTAATCAAAAGCCTACTTTCTGGCAAAGAGGCACTGAACAAAATGTGCGAACAATTTCGGTTCTATGAAATTTTCCTTTTTGATGTTTTGAGAACACGGATCTATCGCAACCACTCTGTAACCAGGCAGGAACGGTTCATTTAACGGATAAGGGACCTATAGAAAGAAGCATCAGTGTTGATAAAAATACTGTAACAATTGAACTAATCCCATTTTATTTTGTTGACATAAATGGGATGAGTGTCCTTTCTTTGTATGAAAACTGACGCTTGCTCTCTCTCAGTACGCAAAGTCAAAAATACAATTTTCATACTCCTTTGTCGAAATCGGGCCACTCCTGTCTGGTTCATTTTACGCTGCCGTTGATCTTTATTTTATATATGAACAATTACAATACCTAATCTCAATTCTCAATCTTATATACCACTTAAATATAGCACAGAGAAGAAGAAGAAGAAGAAAAAAAACGACAAAACAGAGATGAAAATAAAATTGAAAAATGAAAACATAAAACGAATTATTGTTGTAGCTTTTAGGTGTACCTGTCTGAAAGAAATAATAAAAACACAACAGAGTAAAGTCATTACATTTAATGTTCCAGCAATCAGTAATTAAAATATAAAAATAATACGAACAAGGAAAGCCCCCCACACTATATTTATGAATGTATTCTCCCACAAACAACAATAACAAAACAAGAAAAAAAACCAAATCTCATTATCCGAATACTATGGACATTATACCCCCCATTTATACCCCACCCCTCCTCCTCCCACTCATTTCGGAGCTATTAATATAGAAACTATTGTGCTAGAAGTTAACAAAATGCTAAAATGAATTAAAATAGAAAGAACCAATCAACAGACAGCATTATATTCCTGGTAATTAATTCCATTCTAAGTACAACTCAAATAATTTTTTCGTAGTCATTCATTATACGGTGTTTGATAACAACCACCACAAAAAGAAACACACATCCAAACAGGACGAGAGACGTTATAAAAACTCACAACAACCAAAATTAAGGTTTCTCTGTATATCTGTCTCCCTCACACACGTTACTCATCCCTAAACAAAATAGAAGACACAAAAAAAACAATTGAATGCACTTCATCATTATTGAAACGTTTAGCACTATCCGTTAAGTGTCACTATTTGGCTGAAAGAATCGCGTGATAAATTCAAAACCAGCACGAATCGCTCACGGAATGACAGACGGAACGCAAAATTTAACTCCGTTGAAAGCTTCACAATGGACACATTTGCTCGATGCCCAAATGCATTTCGCTAATTGCATAGTATTGGGTCACATAAATATTGTCTAATGTTGTCGTTGACATCGAAATGGAATGGTTTTTAATGAAATGATCCAAATATCAAGATACATTTGACGTGAAAGGTATTTTCATGCTTCTTTTTTTTATTAGGTCCAGCCATCTTACCGTACGAAGGCTACCGTTGGGCCCATTGTACAGCTAGTGGATATTCAAATGTTCCCACTTATTTCGAACGTATTGATTCTTGTTGTTCCCAATAGATGGAGCTAGTCATTGTCAATTGTTAATTTTTCTGTCAGAGATCCATGAGATACAACTTTTTATTATTTCTAATATTTTGAAATCTTGCGGTCGATAGAGCTCAACGAGCATGAAGCTTTACAGCCAAGATTAACCGTTCTCATGATTAAGAAAAACCGTATGAACAATGTCGAACCGGTGAACCATAGGCTGTGAGTCCGACGCTCTACCCATTGAGCTACCTAGACCTACTATTACATGCTTCCGTTTTGACCTGATAAAGTAATATTATTGAAGAAGATAATTGTTTCAACATGTAAAATATAGCACCGAACTGCTTCCAAGTATTTGTTTTGGCTATAGTCACCATGAAAACTTGGAAAGAGGTAGGAGATATTTTATTTCGAAGCCCTTAGCATGTAAAATCCATCACACTATATAGCACGCTATAGCACGATATAAAGGTGAAAAGTTTTGTTTTCTTTAGATTATTGACTTCGGCTTAGCCTCGGGATCGTGAACGAACTAGAAAACGAACGAAGTGAGTTTGACAACCACATCGTGCGACAAAAACACCAAATTTCTCAACGTGTTGCAAATCTATTTCGTCACTTGTGGCAAACGTAAAAGTATAGACCACTCGAGTGAAAAAGTCCACTTTTCGCAGCGGCGTTGAAGAAAATACAATTTTTTTACGCTAAACGTATGGGACTGATGAACCCAAAACGCAAAGTCTCATAATTACTGGTATTGATCTGATCATCTGATGCCAACAATTCAGTCGTTCTGTTAGACTATGATTTGTGATAAACCAATAAAACCAAGTATTTGATTATCTTTTGTACGCTTTAAACGGGAATCGTGTTTCAAGATTAGAAGAATGGAACAATCGTGATAGTCACCTCATGTGGGACACACAAATTGCGTGTGCGTTTTCGTTATGAAAATGTCACCGTCTCATGGGACACCATTTTCAAATGTCGCACGAATGTTCCACACACCACACATTTACCATGTCACATACATTTCAGTCGACAGATTTTGGTTGATCCGACTAGTTCGAAGATGAGCGCTCTAAGATCTGTTGTAACTTTACTTCTGTGTCACATTGCAACCTCCATGAACGACATTCTCGCGCCTACAACTACTGATGATTCCTGTCTATCAAACTTTCTCGGTGAAATCATAAAGGACGATGACTTTCTGGTAATTATTTCGGCAAGTCATTATCACGTCGACAACATGTCGAATGACATCATTTGGCAACTTTCAAAAGAAAAAACGAAATTCGTGCTGAACAACGATGCCAAACTGGAAAATGCGGACTGGCAAATAAGCAAGATGCCCGGTGCTGTACTTTTGTTCGCATGTAGTATGGCTGATATTGTGAATGGAGTGTCGTCAGTTCGTGGCATGAATGTATGGGGCTCTGCTATGAAATTAATTGTCGCGTACAGTGGACGCAAACGAACAATGTTGGAGGATGCATTTTTCAAAGAAATTTTCCAAGAGTTCGCTCATTTGCATTCGAACATTCAAGTTGTCTATGAATTCGGGGATGAGGCTGATATGGTTCCGCATAAGTGTATGAGTCGCGGTAGAGTTGATCTCGTTGCTGAGTCTGTGTGTGGTGTCCATAAAATCCTTGACAATTCGGAAATTGAATGCACCATCAGGGCAGCAGTACTAGCAGATGAACCTTACTCATTTTACACAAAAATCTCCCGATCAGCGAAAGACATCGAGATTGTTCTATGGAAAGAATTGGCTCGTTGGTCGCATTTTAATCTAGAATTGGAAGCGATTGACGCACCAAAATTGAAAGAAAAGTACGATTCCCATATTAGATTGTGATTCTGTGCGGTGTGTACTAAATGATTCTACTTTGCAGACGCTACGACGTAATTATCGGTGCGCCATATCAAATGAAGGATACCACCACGAAGACGATCGATTTCGAATATGACGATTTGACTTGGTGTGTGGAGAAAGCCGGTCTACATACACCATGGAGAGGCTTCTTTTTAATTATGACCTGGCAAGTTTGGTTGATTGGTGGTGTTGCAACTTATGCAACTGCAGGGACGCTGTATGCATTCTATCAATTCTACCACCACCCACAAAATTATCATTACTGCTCGGGCCTAGTACTACTGGCTATGTTTTCAATACCCGTGCCGTATAATCCAACTCATGGAATCGCTAGAATACACTTTGGGCTGTTATTACTTTATGGATTGCTCATTGTGATATTATTTAACAGCTTCCTTAGTTCTATATTGACGCAACCGCGATCCCAATATCAAATTCATACGACTGAGGAACTAATGAATCAAAATTTTCGGATTTTGATAGACGAGGAACTGATGGCGTTGCATCAATTAGGCGATGACGACATTTCTTCATACGTAAAACACAATTATGAACTTTGTAATATCATGATTGATTGCTTCAGTCAATTATTGACACGATCAGATGTGGCTGCAATTGTACCGCGAAAATTCGCAGAATATTTTCAGTTCCAGAGCAATTCCCCAATTTTCTGCTTCGATCGTTGCGAGACGTTCAAAAGAGTCTCGCGCTCTCTTACTCTAAGCGTCACAAACAGTAATTTACTCAACCGAACGAATTCGTTCATTCGACTGGCAATGGAAACCGGCCACCTACTTAAGTGGGGAAGCACTAGTGCCGGACGTAGAACATATGAAAACAATCGGGATCGACCTGTGGTTTTCACAATGGAACATATTTCTGGAGCAATGGTGATATACGTTGCTGGAATGGGATTGGCGATTCTAGCGATGATTGGAGAATGCTTGTCATTTGAAAATATTCGGAAAGGCAATGGTGGCGGTAAAATTTGGAAGCTAATGGACAGATACTTTTTTTGTCCAGATAGAATATTTTGGAGAAAAAAGTCGTCTACTCGGCATGAAGTTCTTTCATCTGGAACGGAGCCGTCCAACCATGAAAATCCATAAAACTATTTATCAAAAATGAAATGAAAGATTTGACTATTGCACCGTGATCCAGCGTTCATTGAAACTTTAGTCGTCTATATCGCGTATGGTATATCAATAGCGTCGCGATCTTGTACTTCAACATCACTTTTCCTTTAAATAAACCATAACGACTAGAGATATCGTCACTGAATTTCACATGTTGATACAGTTATCTAAATCTCATAGTTTTTCCACACACGTGGCATATTGAAGGGCCAACTATTTCAATTCATGTCGTGTGTTTACACATATAAATGCTCTACTTGGACATATCGTAATGTTGTGCTGAAGTGGTAGCACACAAGTTGAATCGATAGGATTAATTGAATTGAAATTGTTCGCTCTCTGATAAATCTTTCCCATCAGATACATGTTTTCAGTCCGTTGATAGTCCTCAGAACGATATGTAATTATGTGGCATGCATACAACATTTCAATTTTGTTTTTGTTCTATCTAAATCAAGATGTTACATTTTGATAGTCAGCGAATCAGAAAATGGTTAAAGTGACCAATCATTCTGGTAGATGCTAGTGGAAAATCACCGCACACATACCGCGCAAAGTTTCTCTAAGTACGTAGTAGGAATTTAGCGCTGGCGGCGTCATTCTCAAATTGATTGTCGTACAATGACGATTTTATAAAACCGGGCACTATTTCCATCTCCAGTTTTATTTGACCCCACACATTCGACAAATTTTAAATTCTATCTTTTGTTGTTGGGGATATTGTTTCGTTGACATTTCTTGCATAGACATACCGAGACTGGAAGGTTATATGAGGAGGCGCGAAATTTAAAACAGAATAGAAAACAAAAAAAGTTAGGTAGGGTAAGGTAGGACTAGAAGTCAGAGCCTAAAATAACATATATCGTCGGAGGCAAAGTGCTCCGTGCGCCTAGTGAGGTGCTCCGTGCGCCACTTCG
>JANTFA010135568.1:0-12985 GCA_026413405.1 Phytosciara flavipes
CCTTAGGACCTGCCATTTTGGACAAGTTCTTGGTGGCGACCGGAAGGCTACCATGATTTAAATGATGACTGGGAAAGAAACAAAGGATCATAAGATCTGTGATCCAAGATCACCCCTGGTGATCGTCCCGACCTGATAAATCTAATCTAAACGTGAAGGAAAAAAATTACACTTTGTTTGGGTCGAAGGTCGAATCCGTTGAGTCCAAAATTAATTACTTTGTTTGTTGCATCTTGCATCCATATAAACTCGAACGAAATTTGACGTTTCTGCAGCTGTATGAGAAATGCACTTATGCGCACTCTATCTGTGAGGCGGAATCAACGCCATCTGTCAACATTTTTCTGGTCAAATTATGTTTTCTTGACTTTGGTATATTGAGACTTGCAATAAGTTCTTCTGAAATGTGTACGTTCAGTCGCATATTGCCACAGAATCACAACTGCGCCACTCATGTCCCTTTTGAAGGTTTTTCTATGGCATTCTAATATTTTGCATGCATAACCTGCAGACTAGAGGTCAGTCAATAATTCGTCTTTGGTGATGTGTAGGAGATTCCTGTTCGTTATAAATACATAACGTGCAGTTCATGAAAATATAAATAAATTCCAACAGGTAAATTCAATCGTGTTCTTAGGGGGTTAGGGGGTATACGACGAACATACAAACATATTTAGTAAGCGAAAATTCTTTTTGGGGTAAATAACTAGGAGCATAATGTAGTGTATTATATTATCTAATAAATTATAACAACAAAGCACTTTGCGAAGATTATATTACTAAAACTAAACTGAAATTTATTGTTCATGAATAGACGATATAAATTATATTTTCAACCATAAAAGCACATCATGGAATTATTATTTCCGTTATTTATCATCTCGAATAAAACCTTTTGCCCATGTATACAATATAATGTTTTGTATGGAATATGTTGGATATAACACACATGCACAAATACACATTTTTCGCCAGCTTATATGTGTAATGTATACACACAGGCAGACACAGACATCCACTACACATGGCTGATGGGGCTAGAGCACTGTATAACGGTCGGGAGTTATTAAAATTACGCTTTACATACCTACCAAATAACAACACAACAACGTTTTGACTAGACAACACTATTTTCCGTAAAGGAATTGTTGCGTTTCATCCAATTTGATAATTAATTTTAATTTTATTTTGGCCTTCTTTTTTGATGGGGTAGTAGTCAGTAAAAGTATTAACACTTTTACTGACATCGTATACTTTTACTGATATCGTATACTTTTACTGACATTGAATACATTTACTGACAAGTGTGTATAGAAAGGAGAGGCTATGCTGTGTTCGTGTTTTTACCGCAATAATATTTTAAAAGCATTTTACACTTAGCCCTCTCGACTAAGTATTATACGGCGTAGGGTGGCTGTACCAGTGCTCAGACACTTCCACAGTAAAAGTAAAAGTGTTGGAACATTGGCATCTCATATTATAGAAAATTTTGAATTTTCTGTCTGAAGAACAGTCTTTCGACTTTCATTTTAGCGATTGAATTTTTTCATTTTACTACAAAAATTCCACTGATAACCCAATGATCGGGGGTTCGAGTCCACCATCGGACAATGCATAGAGTAATTTTCAATTTCAAGTTTCAAGTTTGTTTCCGAATCCCTTCACCTGAACATACATTCATTACAAAAATTCCTTGAAATTATTCAACGAAGCAAGTGTCCGAGCATTGGAACAGAACTGTCCGACGATTGAAAAAACGTGTCCGAGCACTGGATCAAAAATAATTGTGAAATCTTTCGTTTAGTTAGCGTAAATAAATCCAATCTCAATTAAATTTGCCTCCTGCTTCCTAATATTATTTATTCAGCAAACAAAATCGAAAAAAAGTTAATCGTCCGAGGGCTGATGCAACCACCCTACAACACATTTTACACGTAAAGCCCTCGACTCGGTATGCATACGTGTGCACCGGCGTATAAAAAGTAATGGCGAATGCAATAATTGCGGAGTGAAGTTTTTCCACAAAACTGTAATTGGATTTCGTGATGATAAATCAGAGTTGTTACCATATAACCGTGTGGCACCTGGATAAATTGCCGTAAGACAGCTTTTTTGTTCTTATATAATATGATGGTCTGGTTTTCCTTTCGAATGGGTGTCATAATTTTGTTACAGCAGTCAGATTAACAATCCCTTTCTTCCCTTCCAACATTTATATTCAGTTGATGCACTATTTCATTTATCTACGTCATTTCCGATTGTACTATACTACTGGCCATAAATAGCTTTATCCACAGATAGAAGATTATACTGCCAGTGAGCTGCTCAAAACACATACTTGAAAATAAGTTTCTTTCTCTTATTCCAAAATGGTTGTCCAAATTGTCGTCGCGTGCATTCACACAAAGCACAAAATACATTACGAATGTTCACAATGTTGAAACGTTGGCAGCAATATGTTTCGCATCATTCGATTAGGTCCCACGTAAAACATTGATTGAAAAAGATGCGAAATCGCAATTGTGTAACATGGACAATTGTAAGTTAAGCAGTGAACCGAAGCTACGGAAAGAATGGAACCGAAACGTTAGTGAATCACGATTACAATCGACTTTATCGAGTGAATTCTTTGGGGAAGTCCACAAATGACGTCCACCGTAAGCAGGAGGTGGTGTTGACCGAACGAAGACCGAACTGGATGGGGATAGAAGGGGATATATAAATCAATGAACGTTCAACATTTAGATAAAATAGTTTTCACAATTTTTCTATTTAAAAGCAATGATGTCATACTGAAAGTCGCGGTTCATGGTAAGACTGAGTTGTACAGTTCAGCATCGGATACGCACTGTAAGTAAGTATATATCGGGCTCAAATGTTAATCAAACTTTCATATTCGTTTTTGGACGATGCCTTTCATGAGAAGATGAAGAATTAAACTCACTTGTATCGACTGGACACCTTTTAGTTACTTGAACTTTCGTTGTAAGTTTGTTGTAGTTTTCAAACGTCGATGAATGCTTCTCTCAAAAATCTCCGACAAAGTCCATCATCTTCTTATCTGCTATTTAACTTTTAGACGCATTTCTATTAAAAGTTTATCCGTTTCATTAATGTGGAAAGTCTTTTATGAACATTCCCTGATTATCCGTTCGATCGGTATGTATGCTGTGCATACGTGAACGAAGTAAAAGAATCTTCCTGCCAAAATTTATGTGCGAGTATCTCAGCAGTTATTTTACTTTCGTTCTCGAAAGAACTTTCTCGTTGGAAATATAATAGACTTTCGAACACACACTGCGGTAAACGTAGCTCACATTAAATCTCTCGAAAGTAACACAAAATCGGGTGTGTGTGTATGTTATTTACGATCTGAAAATTCTTGTTGTTGGTCAAACTTTCCATTACAAGATTAAATTTTTTTTCTTTCGGTGAAGTAGAAGCAGTAGCATACCTTTCTGAAACGATTGAGGAAGCCATGGACGAGCTTATTAGTTTCACTTTATTTAGCTTAGTGAAGTAAACTTTCAATTGAGAAAGGGAAACGTTCCACAAATTCTTGATCATTTAAACACATCAAATCTGCTTTGTATTATGAATTGAAGCTCCATAGACTTCCATTATTTCTAGGGCTTTTTTCCCTAATTAATAAACTGAAATGAATGTGAAGTTCAATTATCCAAACAAAATCCACTATTGCATGGTAAGCTACAACGATAATTAAAAAAAAAAAACTTTCAAACTACGTTCAAATTCATCATTCAGCTCCATTATCGAGAACTCAATGATAAATTCCACCAAGCCATTTGATCGAATTTCTCATTTAATTTTTTATGTTTTTTTGCTGGTCGTTTTTCCACTTCCTCTTAAAAATCGATATTGTGTAACCAAATTGTGTGGCTTTTTTTTGACCTAAAACTCAGTTTTCCAAACATATTCACGAAGTTAGTTGTTGAAAATATTTTGTTTTCGATTTACATTTGTAGTGGAGAACGGTGATTGTTTTTCTTTTCGGTATTTTTTCGCTTTTAAATGGATTAATGGATTGAATAGATATTAGACGGACTGCGCAAATGCATTATTTGAGTTCAAATATCCTAACAATTCTGTTGACTGTAAGCGCATTGAAAGGGATATCTGCACAAAGAGGAAGGAAGGATTCAGCTAAGTGTGATGACAAGTTTGCAGCAGGTCCCGTCAGACCTGAAATCGCTTGATCAGGTTACATGAAATATTGTATGAATGCTTCAGGTTACCTGTAGCCTGACGAGAAAGACTTTAAAAAATCAGGCTCAGTTCAGGTGCTCATATTTCTTCTCAGTTGCTTCCGAACCCACATAAGAGCCTATTTGCCCCAAAAGAACATGCAAATACATTTATAGTGACACCCCTCTCTGTGTAGGGCACTGAGACCCTGTACGCTTCATGTACCAGGAGAAATTTCCATAAGCAAAATGCATGTTTTCAATATTCGACCAGCGCCACGAGCGTTGAGGAATTTCGAAAAAAAAGGTTTTGGCTTGTAGGGCCGAGTACTTTTCTAGGCACATATCAAAGAGTCAGAAAAAAAGTGCGTCCGATTTCTTCGGTAGGCTGTTTCTCAAAAGAACTCATCTGCGAAAGTAATTCATGGCATGAGATGACGATAGTTTTGCGAAAAGCAACGGACGAGTGAGTTTACTTCTGATGCAAAATTTGTTTCCGAATCAATGAATGACTTAGTAGAATCTACTGTATTCTGGTTTGAAAAGACTTTACATTAAAACGTTTTCGCAGGAGGCTATTGCTAGATGAGTAGAGGTTTCTGCGGGCTTCAGTTCGGACTTTTACTCACTTTTACTCATCGTGATACGAAATATAAAATTATTTCTTATGTGTTTCTTGACGATGTTTTCACTCTTGAGCGGATAGCCTTATTACGTCTCTGGTAAAATAGAACTTATCTACGTTCGTATCATCTGCAAGCTTTCCCAACTTCTTCCCATTTCGAGCGTTCCATTGCTCGGCTAAGACCGACACGGCATACATATTGAACAACAAGTATTTATGAGCGCAACATAGATTTACTATCCGCAACGTAAATATTTTCAAAATCCATGATTGCACTTTAGGTTCCACTTCTAACTTCGGTGTAGAGAAGAAGAAAAAACCCCGTGCATTCATACACAAAAAAGAAAGTCGGAAAATAAACCACTCCCTTCATCCCATTGGCTGAACGTTTCTTTCTCGGTGGAATTTTTTTATCTGCATTGAAGTTGTTCTGAATGTTCATTTCTATTGAGAGGAGCTATTTTTGTTTCATACGTTTTTTTTTTGCACAATGAAACAAACAAACACCAAAGCAATAAAATTTACATTTATAACTGTAAACTTTGGCACAAAAAAAAATAATTTCACAGAATTCGAAGAATTCAAGATGTGGAGAAATATTTTTCGGCATAACAATTATCACAGCCACATTTTAACGGTTACACTCGTTTCATGAACCATCGTTTTAAAAGCCCTACATTCAATGTAAAAGGGTATTCCATACAACAACAACAACAACAAAAAAGCGTTGCTTATTTGGTATATGCCAGAGCTATTTTATATTGCGGTCGGAACGGTAAATAAATGTGTATAAAAATGGATGTACTTCTAGTCTTCTATACTTTTCGTCTTTTTGTCCCTAAATTCTATAAAGAGTTTGCCCTTAAAAGTCACGTTTTTGTCGAGGTGTTTTAAACTACGACAAAGACTTTATCAATGAGTTCCAACCATTTCCTCTGCGCTCGTTAACAATCAGGATTCCCGCTAGTTTTTCGGTTGCCATACTCAGAACATTCGGTGCAACTTTTTAGAAAAGCTAGGACAAAGTACAGAAAACGCAAAATGTTTAGATTCATTTTGAGATTGTTATTTGTTGACATAGGGATGGAAATTGGAACTTCCAACAAGAGCGAAGTTTGTGATAAGATCAGCTTGAAATGGTTTTATTTTCACCGGAGGCAGACACAACGCTTTCCGTAACGTGAATCACCGTTTTTATCGACGAAACGAACACATCACTTTGTTACAATGGTTTCCTAAAAACAAACTGACAATTCAGGTGAGAAAATAGCAATTTTCTCTCCTAAATTGTCATTCGACCATAAATCAAAGTTAACCACTTCTTTAGCTACATCAAAAGAAAGTCTATTTGCAATTGCATACAGCTTGAGAAATATAACTTTCGCCAATGGCGAATCGCTATGTTCAACGATATCATCGCTTCTCTGTATCCTCTAAAATTTTAAGTCGAGATCCTTACAAGCAAAATTGCGAAAATTTACATCCTCACAGTCTTAGAGAATACACAAAACCTGTGTAAGTAGACTAGTTTTTACAGTAATTAATTTGAATAGTTCTTAACCCGACCGGTAATCGTTGCTGTTATTACGAGAAACTAATGAAAAGAATTGGTTTCACACGTTAGACCTTGAACTTGTAGCAACGATAGCTGGGCTTGTTCAGTTACCAGATTCTTGCACAGATGAAGGGCTTTCTGCTTGAAGTTATAAAAAGTGAAGTTCACACAAACGATTTCGTGATTGATTGACAAATTGCTAACATTTGTAACGCATCAAACGAGACATTGATTCAATTCCCACTGAAAAGACTAACAAATTCGAACGAATTAGGACAAGTAGAACATTCCGGACCAACGGGAGTCCTGTTAATTTCATATATTTTCATCGAAATTTTACTTGACCCTTTGCCAATATCAGATAACGTTTATAATGAAAGTGACTTTCTGTTACAGCCTGACATTTCCCATACGAGTGTCCAAAAACGGACTTTTGTAATTCGTAACGTGTTGGTAAAATAAATGGAAAGAAAGGAACAAAGAGAAATGTGCTTTTGTTGTGTGTGGTGATATTGTTTATAATATCAGGAAAAAAAACCTTCTTACTATAAGCGAACGTAACCAACATTTTTTTGACAACCAATTTAAATACATTTCCTGCTCAACAACACAAATACCGTATCCTGTTGCATATCTTTTCATCTACTTTTTCCGGCTGTTCGGTCACATTTTGACTTTGGAAATTTTTCATTAATATTCAAGTCGAATATGCTAAGGGTTTTGATGTTTTGTGCGGTGGCTAACCTCATTTCTAGTTTCTCTATCCATTCAAATAACCACTTTATTTTCATCTATATTTAAAGGTTATGAACATTTTCCTACAAACTGGTTTTAAGAAGTATTATAACCCGTCATTTGGGGATAAAATGTTTGTGAAACATGGTAGCCCGTTCCGTTGTTGTAAAGCGAACATGAGCAATATAATAATACGTAGAAAACGTAAGCTTTTGCCAGATATAGAAGAGTAGTAGAAAATGAGATTCAGAGATTTGGCTGTAATCACTATATGAAGAAATTTGTCAAGGATTTTCGTCGACGTGGGCAATGGAAATGTAAAACTGGTGCGTTGGTGGATGTGCCAAAATCAAAATCCCTGTAGATAGTTTACATGAGCTAAATATTTTATTTGAAGGGAAAGAACACTGCAGAGATAGTGTAATGATGACTCGGGGACAAATGGCGAAGGGAATAATGAAAGATTTTTCGTGGAACTATCGTCCCAATGACTCGAAATATAAAATCAAAGAACAGATGAAAACAAATATTTCGAATCATACTTGTCAGCCAAATGTCCATCAGTTAAAGACACAATGCCGGCCTGTTTCGGTTCGTGCCAATTTATTTTTACCTTTTTCAATTAGTGAGATAAAATTGGATCGTGAGTGGAATTGCGATATCATCAAAAGGAGTCGAAATATTAAAATTTATTTCTTTTTCGTTGAATATGATTCTAGGCTACAAAACTAATCTTAATTTACACCCCAAAACAGCAGACTATTACTATGATAACTACTCTTATGGGTTTCATGAATTGAAAATATGGATATGCCTAACTCAGAAAGGTAGGACTGAGAAACTAGCAATTTCCACAGCAATTTTTTGGTAAATATTTTGGCATTAAGAACTGGGCGAGGGGTGACTCACTTCTTGGGATTAAGAACAGGTTAACAAGTGAATTACCATTTATTAACAAGTTCAGTGGATAATAGTCAATGATGCTGGTTAATCAGCCATTTAATTTTTGATAAATCTGAGTAAGGCATTTTAGCTATTTACAATTTCCAATGAACAGTAACGGATTCATTGTTTCCAGATATTCTATTTGTCTGCTATTGAAACTCCTCTCACTTGGTTTCCTCGACTTCGGAAATTTACAAATAATTAGTGCATCGCTGAGTTCTAGTTGCGGACAACCGCTAAAATAATAAATAAAGACAACCGAAATTTTTGAGGAAGTGTGAAGCATGAAAAGTATCCTTCGTCCGTTGAAAAACGCTCATAGCTGAGACAGGTGGAAACTGGTGTTTGAATTTTTTAGTACCTGCCCTCAGTTCATATTTTTATTGAACGCAGAGTAATTCGTTCATATTTTTGTGTTATTTAGTAGTCATTGTTTATA
Organism: Phytosciara flavipes; assembly: GCA_026413405.1. Classification (NCBI taxonomy): domain Eukaryota; kingdom Metazoa; phylum Arthropoda; class Insecta; order Diptera; family Sciaridae; genus Phytosciara; species Phytosciara flavipes. Next base: position 8,505 of record JANTFA010135568.1, read on the forward strand.
TCACAATGACCAAAAAGACACTATTTTTTATCCAAGCGGACCGAAAAGTCACATTCCGAACAAAACCATCATGATCAATCTAAGCAGTCTTATAGAATTAACGCAAATGTTGTTCATCAGTTTTATTTGGAATAGAAAATGAACAGCTGGGATAAAAAGTGACACGACTGGGATAGAAAAATGAACGAATAAGTGAGACAAAAAGTGGCCTTTCTGGCTCTCTATCTGGTGAGAAAATGTGACGTTTTTGGTCCGCTTGGATAAAAAATTGTATTTCAATCCAATCTAGCCTACTGTATTCTTCCAGAGGATTGAATTGGTCGTCTTTGGCACATACGAGTTTCCCTTAAGGCTCGGGTTGACCTGTTTTAGTTCAGTTCGACTAGAACCGGATCATGACCTGAGCCAAAACGACAATTTCAGGTTTGACTCGAACTTGAGCTGAGCCTGAGTTTTCGGTTTTGGGCTCAATTCGAACCTCACCTGAACCTGAAATGGTTCGACCCGAATTTGACCTGAATCTGAATATCTATTCATTTTCAAGTTAAAATCGAAATTTCTCAAAAATAGGCTCTGCTGGGTAGCCGCCTGCCGCCATTATCGACCTCGTTTTCGATCGACTAACATGTCAGTTGGTGATCAATAAAAAAAAGCTGTGCGTTTTATTCACTATCCGGAATTACTATATATCCCGTCGCCTCGGTATGTTAACATTGCGCCCGATAAAATTTCCATTTTATTATTACATTCAATATATTGATGATGTACGTATAATATTTGCCACTTGAAGCGATTTTTGCGCTCTGTTACTTTAGAATGTATCATCGTGTAGTATGGTATATTGGTGTATACACATCGAGGCGAGTGAAACCGTAAAACATAAAAGCATACGAGGAAAAAAAACCCATTGGGAAACCATTTCCACGATGTGTACACACAGAAACAAACAGAAAAAAAAACAATAAACAGCGATATTGCTTGTGAAGTTAACGTTCACATCAGTTAGAAAATGTTTGTGTGTCATTTTAATTGGTTTCTGTATTTATATTTTGACTGCGGTTTGATTGTGGGATAAGAATTTTTATTTCGAATGAATATAAAATGGAAGCAACAGAAAACAATAATCGTCCGACAACAACAACAACAACAAAAAAATGTAGAAGAAAGAAAATTGAAAAAAAAGAAACGACAGTGACTAACATTTAAAAACCAGCCGCTACTGGAAATTGTAACTTTCCACCGATTTTGAGATTTCCAGTGTTTAGAATGCCAGAAGTCATTGGTTTTCCTGCTCGTACACGAGCATAATATATGACAAGGACTGCCGTGTTATGTCAACGCGCTTTGACGTTTTAAACACTGGGAAAATGTCAAAAATATCGAAAAACAGAAATTCGTTGCAGAGGCAGGTTTTTCAAAGTTAGTCACTGTATTAGAAATCGGGAAATCGGGAAACATTTCCAGTGAAGTCAATATACAATATAAAAGGTAGCATGTTACATAACTCACAAATCCACATGTCTCACAAGAGTCACACACATCCATTATTATACGCAACAAAAAGAAAAATCCGACAAACACGAAAAAAATCAAATTCAAATTTGAAACGATCCAAATGAAAAAGAAGACGAAAAAAACAGACGAGAAAATTTTCCCCCATTCCCTTCTTTTTCTTCTTTGGCTTTTTTTTGTGTATTATTTGAAATTACATTTTACCGAATCGGAGACGAGAGAAAATCAAATTCATTCCTTTTCATTTATAATCTCTGTGACATTATTATTGTAGCCATTTTCCATTCATCCATTTATTGTTACTATTATCTAAATATCTCATTTCTATTATCCCCATAAACGAACCCAAAAAAGCACCACATAACACTTTAATGCCGTAGCACTCATAGACAAAGCTTCGTCATGATAGATAAGCCGGAAATGGTACGCTCTTCTACATTGACTGTACAGAGTGTGTGTGGGTGTGTGTGCTACACACAGACACACATAGCATACCATTTTCCTTTCATATTTAATCATTACTAACCATCCGTTTATATGAATTCACGTGTAAACTTTGCTATTATTATCAACGGAGAATATATATTATAAGAACGATGGATGATAACATCCGTACAAAGTTTACGTAATTAAACAGATAAATGGTTAACATAAGTGACTTTACATGAGAAATAATGGTCATTCATTTATTTTCCAAAAACTGGATTTCTTCAGACGAAAAGCACTGATAAGGATTTTCTATATATTTCATTGCCGCAGAGGTAGCAGACAGAAAAAAAAGCCACCGAATAAAATGAAATCATTTTGAGTGAATTAGACACTAACTACTCAGATTCACAATTTTCGATGTGCGTGTGTGTCGTTGTTGTTTTTTCTACTTTCTTTCTTTCCTCCAGTGAATTATTACGAATAAAAACGAAATCTTCAATTTCTGTCTGTCTGTTCGTAGCAGACAGACGTCGTCAGGATTTTATGTGTCAACAATTATTGTGTTGTGTTCCGAGCAAAGTGATGGATGATCTGCAGATACACTGACTTTTAGTCTAATAAAATGGAATTATTGACATGTACTTTCCTAACACAATTGTTTGAATGGCTTGTTCAACAAGATGTGATATAATTGCTTATACGAGCACACCATGAAGAACATCGATATTGGCATGTGCATTAGAAGCGAACATTTTTATACATTGGATACGTACAACTAACTTATAGGATAAAAAGAACTCCGTGTAATGTAATACTTCCAAACCAAACCAAACACGTATTTGATGTATTGAATCCATCGCCAATGCAGAACTCGTGGGTTCATACAATCAGTAGATGTTAAGGAAATTTCAAGACATAATTGCTTGTGAATATTATACGATAGCAACGTAAGATCAAAACCATTTACGGCAATTGCCCCTATCGGTTCTTGTGGCCCAGCACCTGAGAATGTCTAGCCCAAACTTAAGGATTTTGTCATGTTTACTTGTTTACCAGCTTTGAGTGTTCGAGCATGATGAACTGTAAGATTAGAATTTACCTTCGTTTGATAGGAAGCGTCTTACTGAGTTTCTATTGAAAACGGAAAAGTTCCCTTGAAAGTAAAAGCAGTAGGGTAAGTTAGATCTTTCGATTTTTTTAAAGGCTAGCACAGACAGAGGCCAGGCTATATATCCCTTTGATGTTTGATTGTTAATATCAAACACGGTCTAGACTATAAAATTGGAGGTGATGCTCGGTGGTGGACATGAATATTCTTCTTGAAAGTTTGAGGATTATAAAAAGGAGGCCAATTCCACAAACGAATCACGACAGAGAAGAAAGTTCCCATGAACTTTTCCATGCCATAAAATTCAGAAGCGACTACATAGGGGTGTGCTTGGGCCGATAGCCTATCTACCATATCTTGCTGTGCTTTGTTTGCATCATCTTTCTTCAGCACTTCATCAAACTTCTACCCTTTGGAAGTACCGATCGAATAAAGTGATCAAATGTGTATACTGTTATCATTTGTGTCTAAGTGGGTTACAGCGCCTTTTGCTCACTACTTTTCGGAATTTGATCACCAGTTCAATCTCAGTGCTGAAGTAGTGACCACATGACCAAATTATGCAAATGAGTGACCAAATGGCGCTGCAAGACCAACCAGAGATTGAAATGTTGGAAACAAACATGTTCGTAGAGGAGCTATAGGTTATTTTGAATTTTTCAGAAACAGAAAATAAGTACTTCCTGACGGTCAAACTTCTACGAATGGTACAGCGTGCTGTCATTAACAAATCCATGAATGGGATTGGATGTCATGGACAGAAGATCATTGATGTAAATCAAGAGAACCGAACCTTTAGGGACGCCAGCATGAATTTTTAACCTGTCAGACGTAACTCCATCCAGCACCACTTGTATCAATCCAGCGACAAATTTCAGAAACTATCCCGATGGCAAATAACTTACTGAGTAGATTTCTATGTCAAACTCGATCAAATGCTTTTGAAAAATCGAGTGATACTGCTTGAGTCTCGCCATACGGGTGCAAGGACTGTATTCATAGCTTAGTGAGATACGCCATCATATCACCACGCTTCGATGGAAACCCACATAAGGCCATTAGTTTCTAGATAAATCATCAAGTTTTGCTTGATTATCTTTTCCATAACTTTAGCTATGAAACAGAAGTTATTGCAATTGATCGATAGTCTTTCGGATCTGAATGGTTTCCTTTCTTTTTGAAAACCGGTTGGACATATATTTGTCAAGGTGCGTTGCGATATTGAAAAATGGCTGCACCGATGGAACAAATTTCGAGTTTGTACATTTTCAATGTAAATTTTCAATGTAAATTTTCAATTTATAACCGTTGATTGTAATGGAATAGCGCGTTCTCGCATCTGCTCAAAAGAAATGCCAAGCAAACTCGTTTATTGTAAAAGAGAAGAGTAGAGAGGGGCAAAACATCTTGCACAAACAAAAACGATAATTTC
>JANTFA010135590.1:0-12983 GCA_026413405.1 Phytosciara flavipes
ACAACATCCGATTCATATTGGAAAAATCAAGGGAATAAAAAGTCGACAGATGGAATATTTTGAATTTATTTTTAATAATAAAATTTTTAAGAGTTTGCTTTAGCTGCTTCTCGCAGTTCGGCACGAATGAATAGAATAGAGGACGTCAGATTGTTTGTACCGAAACGGAATGTCCAACACAAACGGAAACACAAACGATTGTTCCTTGCCACAATAGTCTTGTGACGAAGAGAAACTGTTTGTGTTTCCGTTTGAGTTGGACATTCGGTTTCTATTCGAACAATCTGACATCCCCTAATATAGAGATTGCATTTACCTATGTGTAGTATGTGCAATGCAATTTTATGGGTTCCATGTTTTGCTATAAAGTTTTGTTCTTTCGTAGCGAGTAGCGATTCTGTGTGTAATGCGATATTTTGTGTTTTATTACTCGTGTGTTGTAGAGATAGTAGTTGACAACACAGAATGTTCCCCGGAGTCTTTATGTCTTACCTCCAATAAAATGTTTAACGACATACAAATGCTACATCAATAAATACTGATGGTCAGTGATCATGATCATGTCGATCTCAGTTTCGTCTTTGGTAACAATTCGGATATATCTAAGTACAATCGGACCTCCGTGCTGCGTGAAGAAAAATTATTACAAGAGTCAAGCGTATCAAATCTGTTTTTGACTGAAAATCTAGGGCATCGTCATCCCATATCATACCATTCTGGCATAAATATAAAGCAACATTATCTAGAGACAATCACTTTGTGTCGTTGTTACTAACAGATGATGGACTAGAGTTCTGTACTGTGATTTCTAGACATGCTTCATTTTACCTGAACGATATATTTAAACTTTAACTGAGGCTCTTCGAAAGTTTGTCGTGCCCTACACTAGTACACTAATTGTAAACAGTTCTACCACTTCAGCGTCGTCATTACCTTTCGAACAAAAAAAAACATGAAAATCGGATGTAAACTCGAGATATCGACCAATCTACCTTCACTGTACGACCGAGTAGGGCGACTTAGGCTCACTCTATAGGCTATAACCTCCGAGCCCTTGATTTGCTTCAACTTTGTACGAGCAATATTGCCGGTAAAATTATGCCAGAAACTTCAACCAGGCCTCGAAGATAGCACTGATTCGCCAGTATCTCTGGACCCTATCGACCGATCTTGCACTTAAACGGAGAGGTCACCATTTTGCCTCCGTTTACTCGAAACACGCCTTCATTCTATTGTGTAAAACGCACGTGTCGAGTAAACAAAGTGAAAACGGACACAAGACGAAATGGTTTCAATGCGTGGCAACGGACGAGAGATTTAAATTCGACGTGTCATAGAAACGTAAGTGTGAAAGCATAAGACCCTAGCACTTCGTACGGGACTAAAAAGATTCTCTGTTAAATAGAGTTGATGCAAACCTTTTCATAAACAAAATGACGAGCCAAAGGACCGATTGGCTGGCCTAATGATTCAAACAACCAATTTGTTTGGTAATCAATACAAACAAGTATAGTCGAAAAGTAATGTGGAATCGTCCCTACAGCTTTGATACGTTCATAAAGTTTGCATTTGTATTCAGCTTGAACATAATATCAAATTCAAATGGCATGCTTTCACCACAAAACTTTCAACTGCAGCCTTTTTGCACTGACCCCATAGATCGTGTATGCTGAAAAGGAGGATTGTTGAATGTTGAATTGAAGCGGAAGTTTTAGTTTTTTTTCGAATAGAAATTTTTGTTTGCTCTTAATTTCTATTTAATTGAGTTTTATTCGTGGTTACAGAGCCAGGCAAGTCTTTGCCAGTAAAAAACGATTTTTAAGCATATGAATTTGAACGGATAGTAATGGAAAATCTGGTTGTAAAATGGAATGGTATTCATGACGCAGGGCAGACAAAATTAAATTTGAAAATTTAATTAATCTCCAGCAACTTCGCTCAACAAATTAATAACGAATTTGTAGTTTACTCAACGTATACACAGGCAAAATGAAACGAAACTTTTTGATGAGAAAGAGCTTCGGTTCTGTATATTTATCAAGCAAGCATTGTCAACATTGTCTGTCCATTCATCATATATAGCGTTTCCATGCATCTGTATCCAGTCAATTATAGTTTGAAAACCATATTTTCAATTCGTTCAACTTTTGAATTTGAGTTGCAAACAGGCAAATATTTACAACCATCCACGATATTAGAAAATTGTTGATTTTTGCGCAATTTTTCTCCCGTCGTATTTGAATTATATTCTCCGAGGAAGTAATAAATATTGCGAACGCTTATCTCAAGGGACCTATGCATTGTTGGATGTTGGGATGATTCATACACAATACACAACCGTTGTATTGTATACATTTTTAGACCCGTACGAAGTACGAGGGTCTCATGCTATTACTCTTACGTTTGTAACACGTCGATTTCGAATCCCGGAGTAAGGGCAAATCTTCTGGGGTCAATCCCAGCATATGCCAAACCAGCATTTAAGAAAATGTCCGTCGGTGTGCCATCACGATAACTTGAGTAAAACGAAAGCAATCTTTTTTTCGTCGATTTGTTATCAATAAAGCTGGGCTAAATTCGAAGATGAGCAAAATCGGTCGATCCGAACCAAACCCGAGTAGAAATTAAAATCTCAAAGTGTCGAAATACATAGTCTCACGATCTTAAATCTATTCTTCTCTGAGACGTGAGACTACGTATTTCGACACTTTGAGACTTTTATTTTTACTTGGGAAGTTATGGTCGAAATAGTGCTATTTTCGAGGTTTCTCACATATTATATTACCCGCGGTATTGCTCGCAGAAAGTTCATATATGGTGCAAATGAATATTGATTACACCAATTCAGGAAAAAAAAAGTTTGTCAAAATCGGATCTTGGGCTCGCAAGTTAGAGCTCGTAGAGTGAGTCTAATTTGAGCTATCGGTCGCTAGCCGCCATCTTGAATTTTATTGTTTTTTGCCTGTACTTCAGTAAATGTCACCTGACTTTGATGATTTTTTTTGGATTTCAGTTTATAAATGAGACTTTGGACGGGGCTTTCGCAATTTTTATAAGCAATTTTACCAAGGGATGAGTTTACATAAAATGATTTAAAGATCAGAGCAGTCCTATAGACTAACTATATGCCGTGCTCTACTCGTACGGGTCCTCCCTTATGTTTGGTATTATCGTGTCTTATAAATTTCGAAGGACCCATGCTGCAGTGATGATACTCGTATAAATACACAGTCAGGTTTTTGAATAATTTCGAGAAATTTTTCGGAAAAATGAACAGCAGAAAAAAGTTTGTTTGATTTATACATTAAAATTGTGGGGAGCGCATAGTGATAAGTTTATCGGTTTTATTATCATCAAGTATTTATTATGTGATGATGGCCGGGAATATATATGGCACATATGGTGTAATAAATTGCCTCTAGCTCTATTGTTGTTTTATATTTACATGATAAAAGGGAGGTGGAATAGAATTGCCGCCGCATACTCTAAAAATGTTTGATATGATTGATTTAGCATCCCAATAATTAGCTAGTAGGTATGATGGATGTCGAGTTGATACTGTGGAATAATTCGCGTCATGTCATTCATACACAGAATGTGTGGGATGCATGGTATAAATCATCCATCCAACACTTCCGAAAATAAATTATTTTGTAGTTCAAACATGTCGAATGTTCCGAAATGGAGAGGTCATACGGAACAGTTGAAATTATTATTCAAATTAACGAGAATGTAGGCAAAAGATGTTTTCCTAACGGACAGTTGATAGGATCTTGATCATTAACTTTCATTCAATCATGACATATTTACTGTAAACGAATAAACATTCACTTCAATTATTAAATTACTCATGTCAGACAAACATGTAGTGCCTGATTCATATACAAATGGTTGAGTTACTTTTTCCTATTCCAAAATGTACAAAGAACCACCTGTCGTTGTGTTTACATGTACCTTTAAGATTTATCCATTATTTTCTCACCGCATGCGCGCGTGTTTTGTTTAGCACGAATTTATTGTGATGTGTGTGGTTAACAAGACTTACAATGAATACAATTTTATTCGCGAATTTTGCGTTGGCGTTCAACATTTATTTAGTAGGGGACGAATGGTTAGAGGAAATCACTTTAGGTGACAAAAAACAGTCGACGTATTTCTTATTATCGAACAAAACAATAGATTCACTTGAATCGGATCGCATAAAGCCATTTTGTCACCAAGGTTCGAAACAATGTTTCCCGTGGAACTATATCCAATTGGATACGACATTATCGATACATCTATTGAGAATTTTCACACTAACGTTTTTTTAAATTTTTTCAAATAATTTTATTGGTTCGTGTTAGTGGTTTTTGAAGACTTTCTTCATCAAGACGAATTTTTAACGTCAACATCAACTGTAAAACATCAACAAAAATGAACTTAGTGGTAATCATACTAGCCCTTCTTACGAAAATTGTAAGGTCTGTTTGTGTAAGTCTACACAACACAAGTTCGTTCTATTCCCACATTATTACATAGAGTTCATCGAGTTCGGGCATTACGGACATTGGTTATCGACTACAACGACAAAAATGAATGAAAATCTTAGGATATTTCGGACTTATAAAGCAAAATGTATGCTTTAACAATTGAAGTAGCAGAATTGAATCCAAAGTTTTTAAATAGCACGACTAAGAGAGGTGAATAATTCCAATTTATCATGAATAATTGTGAATACAGTCGGTAACATTTATTGACGGCATCGTAGCAAAAATCTGTAATCTCTCTCACTTTGCCATCTCCTCTCATTTCTGTATAACAAATATGACAGAAGTAGAAGAAATCAGAGAAATTTCTTGATACGATATCGTCAATAAAAGATTATGGACTGTAATTATAAAAATCGCAATTAATCTCATAAGTGATCGAAAGGAAGTATAGAACCCGATAAAAATATTGTCGATATGCTTGCCGTCTGTGGTGACAGGCTAATGATCAGGTTCACGTTGAATCACAAGAACTAATTTGTTTGAAATGATTTCAATCAAAATTTCTTTTGACATTCAACGAACTAATCATTAAAATCAGGAAAAATAAAACCTGACGAAGTGAAGATACGGTAACTTTGTTTTTGTTTAATTGAATCTTATGGGTCGTACATAAATGACGTCTCGCTTTTTCAGTGCTGTCCAGATTACAATCACTAATAGTTTGACAAGTATGAACTTTCTCGAGTCAATAGAGTGTCCCATCCTATTCCACTAAAGGTACATTTACGTTCGATCCCTTATGCTTAGCTTACCCTCATCATCACTTTGCAACATAAAATGAAAACACTTGACTGAGCTCGAATCTCGAGTTTGTTGTCTCTGTCGGTGACGGATGAATAATATTCGTTTTTGTTTGTTGAAACACACAAAAATATTATCCATTTTCTGATCTGAAAGTACTAGATTGAGGAGAATGTTGTGTGGGTCGTTCTTATGTTGAAGCCAAATTTGATATGTTAAAGTAAAAAGAAGTAACGAGCAAGTGTGTATCAAACTTATATAACTAATTCGTAAGACTTTGATCGACTCACACCAAAAGTCATACTTCTTAGAAACAAAATGTTGACATCTGTTAACATAAGCAAGTCTTGTTCTGTCATACTGATATATCTTGTGGCTCTGTAAAAAAGTAAATGGATTACACAGTACCAAAAATCTTAACTACAATTTTTGGGCAGTTCTTGTGGGGTTAGAATTATTTCATGTTCAACGTAATTGACCAAACTTTGTAACCTTAACTAACATTGGACCAATGTCATTGGTCAGCAATATTAGCCACTAGTGCAGGGAGGGAGGAGAGAGTCTTCGTTGCTACAAATAACATAAATACATTAAATACAATTAACATACAAATGAGACGCCGGAGTTGACCCTTCAGCTATCCACTTTTGAATTAAAATCTCTTGCTTCATTCGTTACATACTATTTGAAATGTAAGTTGTAGGAGGATGTTAGTAACTCCGCTAATTCGTATGTTGTGCAAAGGTCCAACTGTTGAATCAAAATAATATATAATAAATTTGCTCACGTCCCATTACTATAAAACAATTCGACTGAACGTAAAATACATTGTGTTAGATCACTGATCATAATCTTATATAAATGAACTGAATTGGCGGTCTCTTTATGTTTTGACTTTGTTTTTATTAAATTACAATAAATTGCCATGAGCATGAAATATAATTTGTAAATGATTTCGGCATTGTATCAATTTTCAATTATCCATGCACACAAAAGTGATACACAGTCGATTCGCTTGCGCTTGTAAATATCATTAATTCGATTAAAACCGGATTACCATTTTATGTATAAAACATTAAAACTTTTATAATTATATGTAAATGTATTACTAAATAAAGATCATCCAGTTCAAGTACTTAGTCTCATTTAAATGTCTATCATTTGATTCGGATCGGCAGTGCTTCATTTTCATATTCAATGACAAATTCATTTGCATTCATTTGCTTTTTTCCGTAAAATTTCATATTCATTTTTGAAATAAATGTACCTCATCAACGCTCAATTTATCTTCACCTTTGCCTACCATTCACCCTATAGTACGACCAACCTACGGAAACATTTCCAATGAGAAAAAGAAGAAAACCAAGGGCATGACGACATTACATTGACTCGACAGAGCATTTGATTTTTCATCACGTACATCACGTCTATCATATTGAAAGTAAGATATTCCAATGTGTAATTACGTAGCATAATCCATAATCCCTCATAAGTCTGATACAATCGTGAAAAATTACAATTTATTACGGAACAGATGCAAGACTGGGATGGAAAAGATACATTTATGGATGTCGTAAAAGATGAATATGTAACAATTTGCATGCTGATTTCCATAATTTGTTGATTTCCTTATAGTTTTGAGTATTTTGTTATAATGAGTGACCCATTAGATACAGGCACTGTCGTCTGATATCGAAAATGATGAACAGAGTATGGAATTGACTCAGCGTTGCAATGCCTTACATACAACAAAAAATGATTTTGTAGACTAAAGCTCATCTCACTAAGCTACAACCCACTGAGCTACAATATACGTGGAAAATCAGAAGAATTTCATCAGTTTAGGTAGCGAAAGCGAATGAACAAATCTGTTAGCGCTTTTGGGTCACACAAGTTCTGACATGCATCACAAAACAATATTTGTAATGAACGAACGTTTATTGATTGTACTTTAATTTACATTCCATTTTCCACTAATTGAAACGCATGGACTGAACTATTTAAATCAACCGACTGCTAAGAAAGGAAATTAGCCCGACAAAAACAGTAACAAAACTACCAACCGCATAAATTCTTTGTGAACCACTTCTGACACTTCTGATGAAATATGGTAAAACATCCAACGGTGCGGGATAATCGCGCAGCCACAATGGACCTTGATACGTTTGACCAGTATTCTGATCAATCCATTGACCTTCTGGCAAATAAATGTTTCTCGCTGTCTGTCCTTCTTCCAATACAGGAGCCACCAAAATGTCTTCACCCAGTAAAAATTCTGTAAATTTGCGGAAAATTTAAGTAATTTTCCGATAATGAAAATCAATCAAAACTCTCTCACGATCGAAAATGGTTTGTGCTGTTCTGTCATTTGGGGAAATCCACCAAATGGGTGGATTGACTGGCGCACCAGTTTCAACAGCTAATTTGAATCGTTCGATAATTTTGTCGGCATATTGTGCATGGAGTGAAGTATACTTTTGGCTCAATGTAATCGTTTGCTGGTCAAAGTCCCATGGAACGAAAGAAAATTGCATTGCTGGCATGAAAACGTTGGCCTGAATCCAACGAATGAACAGCTCCTTATTTGTAGTTCGTGAGACTGGCCTATCCTCGTATCCATTGCCTCCAATCATATCAGGTAGAACAAACGGATATCCTACCATATTGAATTGTAGCAACTGGAAAGCAAGCCAACAAAATTGGTAAATCAAAAGAAATTCAAGAAAGTTTTGTGAGACATACAGTCGTCACTAACGTCGGAAGTCCATTATTCCAATCCCATTTCGAGTCTTTGTCCAACATTCGTACAAACGCCGGAATATGCTGCTGGCGGTAAGCTGTTCGAACTTCAATTAATTTTCCGAACGGAACGACGGTATCGACAAAGGCATTGGTTAGTGCATTAGGTTTGGCATCGTCAGTTGCATTAAGTACTGGGTCCTATTCAAGTCAAAAATAAGTCGCTTCATTTCATATTCTAAAATTTAAAAGCAAATACCACTGGAGCCCAAGATGTTTCGCCAGCATCAAATTTGAAACTATCGATACCAGAATCGGCGACCAACTGTCTCAGTCGTTCAGCGTACCATTCTGCGGCTGCAACTTTCGTAAAATCAATATGCCCCGCAAAATTCCCTGTAGTCCACCATTTGACATCGGGATTGCCGTTATGGTCCAGAACTAAATATCCCTTCTGCAGTGCCTCTGTGTAATAAGGCTCGCAGTCCTTATTGATGAATGGATGAACCCATACCGTGACTCTGAATCCTTTTTCTTTGAGAGCAGTTGTTAGCTGACGGATATTTGGAAACTTTGTTGTATTGAATATCAGCGAACCATAACATGGCTCCCACATATCGTCAATGTCCAGCTGGCTGTTGTTGAAACCGTTACTGGTAATCAAATCAGCGAAATTCATCACTACAGTTTCATCAATGTCTCGACGATACTTCGCCCACGTGCTCCATATTGGATATGTTGCCATTCGCTCGTCAGGATAGTCGACTGGCTTATTTAAGAAATGCTCCACAGCCTTCATATGAGCCTGTCTGGCGTCAGCGGCAATGCCAATTTTATAATTGAATGTAAAGAAGGAACGATCATGGGTGTAGTATGGCAGTTCCTTTTTGGTGATCAAACACATTGAACTGTTTGCTGTCTGTGTCAAAAATAGTGGAGCCTCTTTCTCAACGTATACAAATAGACCACGGGAATTGAGCCAATAACGTTCGGCCAATGCACAACTGTCCGCTTCTTTTGTCACATACGAATAGTCGTTCAGAGACAACTTTTCTATCGGCCAATATTGATACTTCTGTTCCGGTCCGCCATACCAACTCATTTCGTTCGATTTCAATTGGACACAGTCCCACATATAATTCGAATCATTTGATCTTCTTTCGATGGAAATTATTACAAAATTGTTCGAATCAAGACTGGTACTGAATTGTAATGCTGAACTGTTTCCATAAAATAAAAGGCCTTTAGGTGACGTGTCATATACTGCAAATGTCGGTCCAAAGTATTGGTAGAGGTCCGACTGGTGTATTATGACCTCGTCTGTTGAGGAAATTTCACATTTATAGTTTTGAGCTCATTCGGTAGTTTGAAAAATATTCTTCACCTCTTAAGATGGTATACGAAAGGTGTGTCGTATTTCCAGTTTTCCACTGAACTCTAAACGTTAAGTTGAGATCACTTTGAATTGCTAGTTCGTAAGTTTTGTCAACTTGTGCACTAATTACGCTAACGCTTAGTGCTAATAAAAACGCTTTGAGAAACATCTTTGGCAGATGTAGAAATCTATGAACGTATTTGATGAGTGAAAAGGTTTGCTCCGAACTAAACCAACACGATACAAAATAGAAAAAACTCTTCATTCTAATCTGTTGATTTTGAGTAATAAATGTTTTTTTGAAGTGCATGTTATCCAACACGTACGATAAGAAATGATTACTAACACACTGTTCAGTTTAGGCTAGGGTTATTGTAATTTTCTGTCGATAATTTTGAAACGTTTGCCATGAGTGTTTGAACATGTGGCTAATTTACCATCGAAATCAATATTGACAAATTTTCCTGACATTATGCGTTCCCAGGCGAACAACGGCCATAATATTATTTGGCTGCAGAATTATACTTCTTCTACTACTTCTTTTGAAAAAGAAAATTCTCCGTCTTTCTAGTTTTATTCTTGCCTGTGATTTGTCTTGATTTTCAGTCATTTTGACTTTCAGGGTCAGCGTTAAGTTCATGGCCGGTATACGTTTTTCATTGATCGTATTACGGGTCTCGCAGTCGCAATTCCCTCCTTCTCTTCTTTGGTCTTCTACTTGGTTTAGGGATGTCTATCGAAAGAATTTTCCTCGCAACATTGCTTCCATTGTGGGAGTAGCCTTTAGCAAACCATTCGTTTCTCTCGTTTTTGACTTTGTCGCCGATGGGTTTTTCTTTAGTTCAACGTGACTCGTATATGTTCACTCTTGATCACTTCCAGGATATTGAACCATAAGTGAGGTCGGACCACCGTTGAATAGATTTTGCCCTGGATTTTTGGTGCCATACTATCGACGCACAATACTCCTATTATACTCCCCCATCTTGTTGATTACCGAGTCAAGATTCTTGAAGCTGGTGCATTGTAGTTCTCGTTCATCATTATGTCTGGAAATGGAAAAAAAAAATCTCCTACTTCATTTGTTTACCAACATACATTTGGACTCACATTTGGCTGTATAAAGGCCACATTTAGGCAGAACACCAAACTTCACAGCATAGTCCACATTTCTCTTCGGACAGCTGGAACAAATTGATTCTTCGGTTGAAGTACTACTTGTAACATCTTATCAGAAATTTATCAATTTTTAATTGCTTCACAATTTACCACATCCTATAACCACAATCTTTTAGTATATTGATAACAAGTAACTGCAAACCATTCAGTTATTCTCGGTTAGAGTCAAGGAAGTCGAAGGGAATCGAGTTATTTTGTCGACAATAACTTCTTCTGCTAAGAATTATGAACGAAACACTAATTCTAATACCACTATTCAAACGTCTCTCCATTTATTTGCAATATAATTTCGATTGGACAAATGATTTTCCATATCTAATCCATTTCCAGTTGAATATTGATTGTTTTCCTAATAAAAAGCTTAGGTCATGACTACCATCTAGAATTTTAGTAAACGAAAATTGTATTCGTGTAAATTATTAAACCGTGAAAAGGGTTCCCATTGTTGGATCATAATAGACCAAATTGTACACAACGTAAACGAACATCACATTCCGTGTCAGTTCAAATTCCTGCCATTCCAACTTCCAACCAACGCAACCGTTCGAAATATTCAGATTAATTAAAATGAATTGATGAAACGTTTATTTTCGATATTCGACTTGAGCCGTTGTAAAGATTGAAAGATTGAATGGATTTTGGTTGCTATTTTTAACTAATAAATGTAGTGATTAAGCCGGCGATGGTGAATGAATAGGGAAATTGATTTTAATAGTAAAACCGATTCTATCGATCACATCCAGAGACAGTATTATTGTTCTGACTCGTTATGAAATGGTTATAGTGACCAGGGGAAATCACTCCAATTGTGTTATTGTATATCAATGACGTAAAGTTCATTCATAAAATTCGTTATGGTCGGATGACGCAAATGGCTTTAATTTAATGCATTGTCCTCTTTTGAAATTCGCAAACTGTTGTTCCGTTGTTCGGTGTGTACAGCTGGTTGAGGTTGTGGTTAACAAACTTTTGTTTTGAAACCATTCACTACGTCTTTTTTGGATTTAGCCAACTATTATAAACTGTAAAATTGAAATCAAATTCTAAACGAAATTGTCTCTACTTGCAGAACAAGCGAATCTTTAACCACGAAACGAACCAGTTGCATAAATTTCCTGTTTAAAATTTCTGCAGAGTTTTTTTTTGTTAGAAATTTGGAGAAATGCTTTTCCAACATTCAAAATTTACATTACATCTATCGAATACACACGAGTATGGACATCGCAGCATAATTGTCGATCCTATTTACGCAAAATTGCTCGTGTGTCTTCAGCTTAAGATATCTATCTCACTAGTGTCATAAAGTAAATGATAGAGTTGCTTCGTACATCTTATGCACTAGAAGTATTCATATAACACGCATTACATAAGTTAAAAGCTATAACTTGAAACACGTTGCACAATTAAACTACTTCACCATTAGATGTGAAATTGCGCATTCAAATCGAACCCAAGCTTCACAACACATCGTACTATGAAATATTTCAATTATGCAGGTTTTCTAGTAACTTACTCTGAGTAAGTTGCTCATGGCAGTTAGCTTGTTTTTAATTGACAGAATAATAATGAACGCAGAGAGATGACAATATGGCGCTTCGAACTGACATCCAAGTCGACATGATTGTCATCTATCTGAAATAATGTGTAATGAACCCTTTATTCGTCCGATAAACATTTTCGTTGACAGCCAAGCAGCAGTGAAAGCTCTAGCTAGCAAAAGATTTACATCATACCTGGCTCTAGAATGTAGGGATGCATTAGACTAGCTGAGCAGGAAGAATCAAGTCACACTCATTTGGGTTCCTGGTCACCGCGGTATGGAAGGCAACGAAATAAGGAAATGAACTAGCTAAAAAAGCTTCAGATACCAAACTGAACGGTCCAGAACCAGGTATCCCAGTTTCGCTTTCAACTCTCTACTCCCTTATAGGTATATGGGTAGCAAAGGCTTTCAAGGATGAATTGAGAGACGCTAAAATAGCCAGACATGTGAAGAATTGTATCACCATTAACCAGAACATTACCTCTGCCAATCTCCGGCATTAAGCCGCGGAAATTTTCGTCATGCATGATTCCATTCGAAGTATGCATCCTAAAGATGTTCTTGGATATGTGAACAACACCAACAGAAGCTAACTAACCGTGGGTTGCACAGTGTTAGAATATTCAAGTGGAATATTTATCTAACGTGTTAGATATTCCACTTGAATATCCTAACACACAGCAGGTCCATTTGAGGCCTAGGTGCCGAGACCTTAGGTCTCACCCACTATATCCTAATCCTAATCATTCATGGCTATGCATAATCATCTCTCTGTATGAACATAGAGATGCGAATGACAAAAAAAAGAATTGCTGAAGACTGGTTCCATGGTATCACATAAGAGTCCAAAGAGTCAAATGAATAAGTTCTTATG
>JANTFA010135601.1:0-12982 GCA_026413405.1 Phytosciara flavipes
TCTATTCGGATTTTGTATGGAAAACTCGGTCGAAAATGATCCGTTAGTGAGCCTATTCCTGAAAGGGTTATGATGTTCTAGTTAAATTTGTCGATGAAGAAAGTAGGTTTTTTCAACACGAGGGTCTTCAGGCTTTAACTCTTTCGTTCAACCTGTAAGACTCCGAATCCCTGAATAAGGGCAAACCTTTTGTCACTGCTTAGCTTAGTCCAAATCAGCAATAAAATAAACTGTCCGTCCATCGTGGCCCCATCCTCAGGATAACTTGATCAAAACTTTTCCGCCTTAATTGTAATCACAAATGCCAGCTTACGTTTAAAGATGAGCAAAATCGGCCGATCGGATCCAGAGATATGATCAAATTAGTGCTATTCTGAAGGTTGAGGGGTTTCGTATATATATCCGGTAGTTTTTCTCGTACAAAGTTGATAAATGGCGCAAATGAAATATATTGACTACACCAATCCATGTAGTTACAGTAAGCCCAAGTCGAGCTACTCGGCCGTACAGAGTTTTTTTTCGTCAAAGTCTGGAGTAAAATTTTTGGTGGAACATTTTCGGTGAATTTTTCTCAGAGTTCAATTTTTGAATTTGGAGACTTTCGAAATTGCTGTAAGCAATTTGAACAATGGATGCGTTTAAATGTAATAATGGAAAGACGCAGTGCTTCAAAGTAGTATGGCGTCATACACTACTCTCACGAGTCCTCTTTATGTTTTGCTCTTAAAGACGATGTTGAAATAAGCTTGATGAAAATATGATCGCCCATCACCTGACACTGACACTGTTTTGGTATGAAAACTCACATTTTTGCAAACGGTGATTGCAATTCAATTCATTGATCGCAAAATTGGGTATTTCCCGCCATTCTCCGCTGGAAGACATTTTTTTTCGAAGGCTTACCATCAAAATCGAGACGGTTTTCTGCAAACAAAAATCTGAAATTTATTTTTTTTTTGTATCGCTGTGTCTGAAACTTGAAAGATGTGAATGCATACGGCAAACCTGCATACACACACATCGCATGGCTACAGTCATTATCATTTATTTAGTTGCGGTTTATAAAGACAATTTAACATCTCAATTAAACGTTTCAGAATTTATTGAACGGAAAGTGTATATCCACTCACTGCATTTGTAATGTTAACTGAATTGCGCTGCTCGTTCATAGCTTAATTACACTCATTCATGAATGCATTGATTTTGATTTATCGATCCCCATAAAATTGCATGATTTTTGATCTAATACGATCGTAAATTAGAAGTTAGTGTTGATTATGTGTCGGTTTAATGGCAACTCGTGACTGGCTAACAGCAATCAACAAATTCACCATATTAATGCATGTAATTGATGAGTTCTTTCTTGACAAAATCAATCAATTCTTTTTAAGGGGAACAGTGCTATACACCAAATAACCAAAGAGGCGTCTGCGTACTTCTACAACAATGTCCGTACTTAATACAGATCTATGGCAACGATCCACGAAACAGTCAAGTGATAAACTTTTTGATCGCATCGCAGCGAAATTGTGGGAACAGAGCCATACAAAGAAATCCAATCGTAAAGACAAATCGTTTCAATATTTAATGTCGCTGTTGCAATATTACAACAGCAACTGGCGCTAATCCAATAATGACCAACCCGAAATCCATTAAATTTATGAATAGGTTTGCTGTAGTCAACCGGTTTACAATACAGAAGTTCCTTTAACCACTTCCACTACCACTACGACTACTACAACCACTACACAAGCACCTAATTTGTCCCGTCAAACAGGTGCCGCTTGCATTGGTCCCGATTTAAGACCGGGTGTTTGCATCAGCATCCGTGAATGTCCATCCGTTTCAGCTGCATTTATCGAACGACAAAGTGATCCCGTCTACTTGGAGTACATTCAAAATTCGAATGGAATTTGCAATTATGTGCGACCGTTTGTAAGTGTGGATTAGGGCACCGCAACCAAGTTATAACTCTAAACCGAAACCACATTTTCAATTTCTACTTAAAAAGGTTTGCTGTCCAAACGAAGATGACATTCCACTTCCACTCACACCACCGCCAATCGCACCAATCACACGCCCGCCCGATAGCAAACCGAGACTGCTGACAACCGAAGAGGGATGTGGATTTTCGAATGTAACGCACACGCGCATTGTCGGCGGCGGCCCTGCCAAAGAGGGTGCATGGCCGTGGATGGCTCTGATCGGTTATACTAATGATCTGGGAGAATTGGGATGGAAATGTGGTGGAACACTTATCACTTCAAGGTTTGCAATGAGATTATCCCTCTGATTTTTTGGGACTTGAAATGATTCCAATGATTCAATTTTGCAGACACGTTCTAACCGCTGCTCATTGCATTAAGAGCACATTGTAAGTGAAATGTTTAAAAACAAAAAAAGAAAATCTCGAATTTTAACAAACAAAATAAAACTTTAAAGGACAACGGTTCGATTGGGCGAACACGATCTTAGTATCGAAACTGATGCGTACACCGTTGATGTTGCCGTCATTAAAGTAGCTAAATATCCGCAATATACTGCGAGGGACGGTCACAATGATCTGGCTGTGTTATATCTAGACAGAGATGTTGACTTTTCCGGTAAGTTTTCACCATACGAAATGCGAATAGTTAAAAGCAGGAAAGAGATGGCGAATTATAAGGAAATTGAATTTGCATAGTTGACGAACAATGTTAGAAAAAAATCCGACTTTGTGAAAATTCATTTTTCTTATAGTTCACTCTAGAGAAATGGCAGGGAGTCAAAATCTAAATTTTATTTCTTTCTTCCAACTCTTACAGATACCATTCGTCCCATTTGCTTACCGACCGAAGATCCCATACGAAGCAAAGTATTTACAGGCTATCAACCGTTCGTTGCCGGTTGGGGCCGAACGGAGGAGGGTGGCAATTCGGCAAACGTTTTACAGGAACTACAAATTACCGTTTTGAAGAATGACGAATGCAAGGACAAATACAAAGCGATCGGAAAATTGGTGTCGGAACAGCAGTTCGATTCGGCGATATTGTGTGCGGGTGAATTGATCGGAGGAAAAGATTCGTGTCAGGTGGGTTGGATTGTTGTTTTTTTTTCATCCGAGTTCATCCGGGTTCTGAACATAGTTAACCTCAAGTTGTATGACTAGCAGCACGGCCTTTTTTAAAACAAAACCTTTACCTTTGTCTATTCAGGGTGATTCAGGTGGCCCGCTCATGGCTCCGCAAACTCTACGTGGTAAAACTTATTATTATCAGATTGGCATTGGTATGTTCAGTATAAATTTTGAACGGAAAATTTGAGTCATTCAAAACCGAATCTTTCATTTTTCATGCACTCCAGTTTCGTATGGTATTGGCTGTGCGCGAGCTAACGTTCCTGGCATTTACACAAGAGTTCAGACATTTGTCGATTGGATCCAAGAGAAGATTGCCGAGTGAATGGGTACAACAAAGCAAAACGACAAAGTGAATTTTTCAGGATTTTTTTTTTACAAACATTTGACATTATAATTTGTGCGTACTTTTTACAATAAATTATTTTCTAAGACATGAGAAATTAATGTTATCGTTCGGCAACTTTGTGATTTTTCGTCTACCGATTAGGCAGCTTTTTTTATTATTCATCTTAATTATCTAATTTGAATGAATCACAGATATTTAATGTTCTCCCTCGCTCTATCCACATTATGACAACGATTTTTATGATAAAAAAATCATTTCAGTGAGGATATCTTTATGAGACTTACGACCAGAGGACGTTAGCTTCTTCGACGATTCTAAGTCAACGTAAATTTTCGCTGCTAACAAGGCAGTTTCCAAGGAGAGTCACAAAGTTTACAAAATTAGAGGAAGCGAAATCGAACACCGTGACAACCAATGATGTAGGAAAATTTTCATGAAGCACAAAGGGTTCACTGGGCCTAGTGGCTACACTTTGAATTTAGCGTTTTGGCAACAAGTTGCATCCATGATTAGGAATATCTCATCGGGTCAGAAGATAAGGTTTGCTCAGTCCTGGAAAGAACTTTTTGGCCACTACTAACAACTCAAAGTCCTCGAAGCGTAATCGAACAATCGAACAGATATTTTCACTTGAAAAACGAGGACGTTCTAGCGCAGGTCGTGCGTCATTTTCAATTCATTCAACATGGTTTCATAAAGCGGATAAATTTTGTCCATAAAAAATTGAGGGACCGAGTGGTCTACTCACTGGGGAAATTTGGTGTCTCACATCAGAAAGACTTGCCATGTTAAAAGGTAATAAATTGTGAGCATTGTTAAAGTAACTACCGCAAATATCAGCGATGGCGTTGCCAGCAAGTCAGTCTTTTGAGCTGCGAAATTCAGAAATTAAATCACTTGCGAACAAAATAATGTTTTCGATCTAGTTGACCTATCGTTCTAATGAAGTGGTCTTGCCGGCAGAGTCAATCAGTGGCGGTTCTGAGAAATGTCGCTCTTGTACAAACAGCAACTAGTACAGTGATATATACTGATTGTAATAACGAAATATTGGTCCAACCAATGCTCTCCAGGCAAAAGTGTGATCAAAGTCAGCTGCCAAATGCACTCATTTGTATGAAATTTTATCCCCACTCTTTTTACAGTGCGAAATATTTGTATGGTACACCGTCCAGTTTCAGTACTCTATTTAGAGAACTACTCATGCCTGTAGACTTGAAGTAATAATGAGAAAATAAATGAGAATTCATTGGTACAATAGATCGCCATTTCTTGTTACCGGTGGAAATATGTGTTGACGGTAAACTATCGTCTAAAAAGCTAACGTCTTCTATAATTAGAAAGTAGAACAAAATCAGACCTGACCACATAATGATTGGGTCGAATGAACTGGCCATTTGAAAATCCACACCAATTCTTTATCATCGGCATTCTGCAATTGTAAGGGCAACTTTGTTGCCAGATCTTTGTAATGTTGAGAATTGGCAATGGACGCTAGATCTTACCCACGGCGCGAGTCTATTAGACTAAAATCATTGCGAGAAATTGGGACATTTAACAGGAGGAGGAAAAATCCCAGACGATACAGCACTTCTCTGGTGATACTCAACAGATTCCTGAAGGAGCAAAAAAAGCTCACGTGAAAAACGATTGTCCTGGGCAATCTCTATAACAGGGGGTGTGAATTTCCAAGTTGCCACCCAATCAATTTCTAGTATGAACTTTTGGACACCCCTAATTGTGGCACAGATTATACTCCACTTCAACCATCAAACTAATTGTTATTCGAAACGGCGGCGTTCTTATCACTTATAAACCAATCCAAGTAAAAAATAAAATCGAGAAAATGAGACTAGCCGAAACAAATTCAAAATTAATTTTTTTTCCATTTAATTCACTACACAAATTCGAACAAACTTCAATTGCAATCTTATTGCTAAAAAAATGATTTTTGTTTATCAATATCAAAGTGAGGCTATTGCATTGCATCTCATTAATTTAGTTCTGCATCAGATTTTTGAAGGAGATTTCCGAGAGATGACTTCGCTATATTATCATCTCTCTGCGATATTTTGATCAAAAGTAAATTCAGATGTTACGTCAAAGAGTCTTTAGCAGATCATTAGACCGATTCATTAAGTGGAAGGGATGATCTCTAAATGTTCGACATTTTCAAGGAATTTAATCCAAAATTGCCTCGTCCGAGAGGCCTGATATTTTTTGACCTATATGTCAACCTCATCTAACTATGTAGATCAATAGAAGTAACAGACCACGGTATGCTTACCTCCTATGAAACATTAGGTGAAGCATAAGAGTCCATTCAAAATGGACAGATTCATTGGCAAAAAGGTGTGATTGAAACCTTACCAGAATTCTGGTT
Source organism: Phytosciara flavipes (assembly GCA_026413405.1). Lineage (NCBI taxonomy): Eukaryota > Metazoa > Arthropoda > Insecta > Diptera > Sciaridae > Phytosciara > Phytosciara flavipes. The sequence continues at coordinate 5,848 of JANTFA010135601.1, forward strand.
TGAAAATCAATCTGAAAATTATCCAAAGAACAAAAAAAACTTCCGATCGAAATCGAATCTGAACAAACTCACATTTCTCTGGTCTTCATTTTTTACATGAACGGAAAAGCAAAGCTAGCAATCGAATTGGAACTGATCGAGCATTGAGCAACCCTCAAAACAGGATTTCAATACAGCGAAATTGTAATGGGGAATGGGAAACATTGAGATTAAACATGGCGATTGAGCGTGGGGGAGAGTATCCCTCCAAGTAGCTGGATCGCGTTAAAATCGTAGCGCACTACAGCTTCGAACAACATCACTCCACACAAAATCTATTACTTATTTGTCGCAACAAGTACCCGTTATAGTGTCGTTGCTCAGGAAAAGTATTTCTTGACTACAGTTGTGCGAAGTAATTTTCCCCAAAAACGAAATCCCATTCTCAAAACAATAAATCAAAAATTCGAAGCAACACAATAGCCATCGAGTCAACAACACGAATTTCTACAACACTTAAAACTCTACTCTCGTCTTCCGCATCTCCAACTTAGATTTATTTACAACTCGGGCGTCATACGTTCCCGTTTTATTGTCATTGAATCGACCAATGCGGGATTGGCAACAGCAATGATATGACTACCCGAAGCCGATATGACGTGAACACCTGGTGGCACATTCGCAGACCCATTTCCCATGCAGTGTGATGAATCTGGCGATTTTTTCATTTCGAACGATCCCATTTTTGTGTCCTGAAAATAAGGCAATCAAGTGTTAATGCTCTGCTACATCAGCGCCGTTTCTATCGTTGGTAGGCATACCTCAATGTCGACACTACTCATTCCATTATCTTCGCTATTCGACAGCTTCAACAACAAAAGTTCAATCATCAGATCAAGATCGAAACAAATCTAAAAATCGAAACTTACTTGACACGGTGGCGAATTACTCGAATTACTGAACGAAAACTGTGAATCACCATCATCGTATTCGGATCGCGAATAATTTAATCTGAAAATGTTCAGCTGTTTAGTTGAAGACTCACAGGAATTAATTGTTCGGCCGAATTAAGCGACTTACGGAATCTTTGGCGTGTCTGAAAAGTCGAATCTCTTCCCCAGTTTCTGATAGATAGCCAAAAGATTGTGACGAAGTTCTTCCGTTGTTTCCTGCAAATATGAAGCGTCTCTGTAGCATTTGATCTTGCTTTTTCGGTATCAACTTTTTGTATTCGTGAAGACCGTTTGTAAATTACTAACCGCGAAGCCAAAGCCGAAAGCATGTTACCCCAAAAAGCGTATTTGATTTCCTAAGTAAAATCGTTTTACTTAAGCAACTGAGAGAGAGAATATTATCTTTTAGTCTGAGCCGAGTGCAAGGACCGCATTCTCAGAGGGCAAAATGGTATCGTTCTTAACGGATGCCAAGACACATCCTCCAAAGATGATCTTAGCGTAAATTAGGACCAACATTTTCTCCAATGAGGAAATGAGCGACAAGTTCGCAACATTTCCTTGGGAATATTTTCTCTCGAGTTGCGTTCAAAACTTTTCATGCAAAAGAAAATTATTTTGTTTACTAATACGACGAAATGACAGCCAACCAATGAAATGTTTCCGTCCGTGCGGCGTGAATAACCTTATTTTCTCCACTCAAATGCGAGTGAGAAGATGACGTTTTGTTGACGTTCCTTCTGATTACAATTCAGATGACCCATATCGGTTATTCATGCCGCGCACGAATGGAAAACGTTGCGTCTTCTATGGTTGAAAATAGGAAATCCCAACTCAACCGGTGTATAGCTCTCGCTTCGCTCTCGTTGGAATTTCCTATTATCTTCCCCCCCCCTCTCTGTTTACGTTTGCACACATTGAAGTGCGTGTTATCAGATTGAGTTCGTTTAGTTTCATTGGTTCGATATCGGATCGTCGAAAAATTCTAGTGAATTATGAAAGTCAACTGCAACCAAAAAAAGTAGGAATGATATTGGAGCCAAATGTTATCTTTCTGACCCAAACGTAGGGTTTTGTGATAGCTTAACCTGACAAAAATAAAGAATAATCCGGCAAAAGCAAAGCATACTACACTACAAGCGTCTTCGAATTGCACGCATCGAAATTGGAATTTCGAAACTCAAACATTGCGTACATCATTCGTAGACTTCGTTGTTCAACAAGTGGCAACTCTCTTTTGTCGACGTCTATAATCCTACAATGTTTGTGTGACAAAAAGGCGTATCTCGTTGCATACTGTCTGTACATTGGATGTTATCAACTTCAGTTCGAATCGATTGGTATCTTCCAAATATTGAGTGATACACCATTGATGGGTCAAACAATATTCTCTGAAGATGTTGGTGGCAATAGGATTCTTAAAGACAAAGTGAAAATTGAACAAGTTCAAGTCTTCCAGAATCTACAAGATACGCCTCTTTGTAACAACAAGAACGAGAAAACAAAACAAAATCCAAGCTTTTGCTGTTGTTTTATGTAAAGGAAAACTTCCTTCCAACCTCTTCTTCATGGTGGTTTTTATAAAAAGCCTTAGAGCTACTGCCTGGGGGAAACCATCAAAAGTTTTAATGTAGTGAATTTGCTCGAAACCTTCTCGAACTGCATTGTTTGCAACAATCGCACGTTTAGCTTGGACTCAACTCCTGTAAAAGCTCCTGCAAAATTTCCGCAATATTTCAGAAAATCAGCTCATGAGCTCATGGAAACGAAATGTCCACTGTTTCATCGCACGGTTTTCCCCTCAGTCCCATCAAAAGATATCATTAAACACATTAATTGATGTGCAGGTGGTGACGTTTGATGCATGATGTCAAAAGAGTTTTATTTATTCTGGCAAAAACGTGTAAAAAGTCAGTCGAGTCTGAAAGTCGAATCGTGAAAAACATTGTTGTCCGTTTTCTGTTTCCTGTAAGAATCATGACTCCACTAAAGACCATGAGACTCCAATCCGGATCATCGCATATTACACTTCAAGATGAAAATTCCGATCAAGGTACGTACATCTCACTACTACTTTGAAGCGGTGCTTCTCATCACTGACAAAGTTTCGTGAACAAATTTTTAGGCGAACGACGTAAATCCGCAAAACGAACTGCTTTGTTGGATCTCAACGATGACTGTTTGCATACGGTTATGTCACATGTCCCAATAAAGGATCTTTGTTCAATTGCGCAAACATCTCCTCGTTTGAAACGAATTGGAGTCGAATCCTTCGAGCGAGCATATAAAACATTCATTTTCGACGAAAAAACGACGAAAACAACTGTCGACGCTCGGAAGTTTTTCCAAATATTTGGTGGTCTTATTACGAAGATGGAACTGAATTTTTCTTCGTGCCCGAAAGCAGAGGACATCATGGATGCGGTGATTAGATACTGCTCAAAGTTGGAATGCTTGCGGCTGACATCATACGACATCCCAGACAACCAGAAAGAGATATCGGATTTGGGAAAATTATTTCAACGTTTGCGGACACTTCATATTGATAATGTTGGAGTAGAGGGAACCGATCGCCTACCGTGGACAGACAACAATCTCACAACTCCGAATGGGAATTTAATGGATTTTTTCGTCGACTGCAAATATTTGACTGGATTGAGTGTCTCTGAATGTGGATATTTGAGTCGTGTCATATTCGAATCTGCATTTCATAATCTGGAATCGTTTGAATATTTCGATGGTTGCATTGGTTGCCCCATGGATGGCTTCACATTGCGCCATAAAAATTTAAAATCGTTTCGCATTACTACGTATGATGAGACCGACGATGTTCATTTACCCGTTCTGAAAGTTATTTCTTCGAATTATAAGAATTTGGAAACGTTGGAATTCGCGTTTGGGACGTCGCTCGATCGTTCGGCTGAATACGAAGCATCTTTGAAGAAATTGACAAGGCGGAAAAAGCTTGGAGTGCTGAGACTATGCGATGTACAAAAACACGGAAATATGTTGGCAAAAATCATTCCGAGCTTTCGAGATACTTTGATACACTTAGATGTGACGGATGCTGGCTATAATTATCTGCTCATACCAGCAATATGTCACCTCACCGAGTTACGTGTACTAATATTGAGTGAATGCAATTTAACGAGCGGCAACCTCTCACAACTGGGCGAATTGACCGAACTCTCAGCTTTATCTATAACACAAGGGGAGGACGTTTCGGCATTCAATTTGGTCCAATTGGTCAATCGCTTGGTGAAGTTACAAAAGTTCCAATATCAAGTTGGCGACTCCAGGATTGATCCGCAAACATACTTTCTGGTTGTGGATGCAGTCGAGAAACGAAAGGATGTGACAAAGCGAACTTTGCTGATTGACTGTCGAACCACAGTAGATTTTGTGGATACGCAAGTGTTGACAGTAAAGTTCGGTCACATACATCCATACCGGGAGGTAGGGCCTTGTACCAGTTTTTAGCTAAATTTTTTGTCTAAAATGAATATTTTTGTTCAGTTTCAGCTTTGAAATCGTCGTGGAAACGTACTTACAATGCATTTTGCTTCGATGTAGGTGCTGGATGAAATTCAATTACAAACTTTGTGCATAGCTAAGTTCTAGAATTTGATTTTCTTTTTGCTTTTGTTTTTTTTTCATTTTTCTCATGAGTGAAATTCAAGAAAAAGTTTCTTTTCGTTCCAAAACTAATAAAATTTTGAATCGAAATGTTCGTTAGTTTCATCATTCATCATCATTCATTCTAAACACAAACATTCACCAGGCGTTGAAGCGTTGAGACACCGGACATTGAAGCTCATCAAAATTTCCGGTCTTCGGCCCGAACATTGTTTCGGTTGCTTTTCAACAATGGTTGAGAACATGTGAATAACTCAATGCAAAACAAGGGACATATATCTCATTTAGTGAATTATAAGAAAAATGAAATTTCCATCTTGAGCTTCGTTTCAAATTGCCTGATGAAGCCAACAGAAGGTTTAATAGTTTCAAAGAAACATCGTCGAAACTGATTTAAACAAATGCAAATACGTATTTTTTATAATTCGACAATGTGCCCCCCAGACAGAAGTAAGTGTAGTATGAGTGAGATTGGCTTCGGACTATTCATATCCCAGGCTGCTTAGACACATAGCCAACAGGCCTCTAAAAGTTATTACGACGAAGCCATACCCACTTCCGAACCGATTCTAGATCCATGACAGGCCATGGGGAGGAGTTTTCGATAAGGAATATAGTCACACAAAAAGTTTCATAAAAATAAGATGTGCAAAAGCTCGTCATTAAGGGCTCGACCACATCAAAAAACAAACTCGTAAAAATACAACTTTAGCATGGTGGCATGTAGCATGAGACAGTAAGCAAGTCTTATTCGAAAATTGAACTCTGGAGAAAATTCATCAAGAAATTATTTCGAAATATTGCCATGGTATAAAGCACTAAAATTCAAGATGGCGGCCATTTTCTAAAGTCACCAAAACAGTTCTATCGCTCTTCGGTTTTCATTGAAATAACAAACAAAAATTCATGGGAATCGGATGAAATCTACTCGAGATATCGACAAAAACTCTCCACCTTCACTGTATGGCCGAGTTGCTCGACTTAAGTTCACTCTATGGGCCCGAACTTCCCAACCTGAGATCCGATTTTAATAAATTATATGTGATCTATGGGTGACGGTTTGCCCATACTCAAGGACTCGATTTCGACGTGCTACAAACGTGAGAGTAATGGATCGTTTCGCAAGGGTCACATTGCTATGTAATGTTCTACTTTCGCATGAGGTAGCAGTAAAAGAGGTTTTGCTTACAAATTGACGCGCGGCGAGTACACGTTAAAATTTAGTTTTCCAATTCATTTATTGAACCATCTGATGTGCGTTGCAGCCACTACGTTCTTGCAGGTCAGCGATCTAATAGTAATTAGTTGGTTTATTGACTTGAGGCAATTTCGCGAGTTGTACAAGCGAAAGTGCCTCAAATCAATCCTCCCAAACAGGTTACACAACAGTTATTTTACAAGCGCATGCAAACATTCAAACTACAACATGCAAAATCGTCCAAAATGGAACAAATTTAGATTTAGCAAAAAAACTGCCGTAAGCCACTTATCCTTTGATAGCCATTTCAATAAAGCGATACCATCCCTTTTCAATGGTAACTTTTTCGGTTTTACTGGTTAAATAAAAGCTCATTATGGAATATAATAGTACTGCGTCACAGGAGGAAGCTGTAAGATATCAATGTTTCAACGATTAAATAAGCGATGAGCACCAACAGGGGAAAGATCACAATATTCTTCCCCGCTCAAATTCAACACAAAAGCGTCTAAAATTTTGAAAATACCTTTTTGCGGGCTATGAAAAAGATTTTTTTTTGTTTTTCGGAAATGATTTCCCGCTCATTTTCATTTAAAGCCAAATTTTTTTGTTAATTTTAATGGGTGGGGAAGAGGCAAGCTGATGAAAGCTAGTCTAAGTTAATGATAGATTGTCCTGCAAATAAATCGCTACTACTGTCCGTAGAGCATGAAAGGTTGGTTACCTTATTGTAATCAGAGCTAGTGTCACTTCCCAGTCTCATTCGTTTCGGTTGATTGACATCATGTTCAACGATCTTCGACATGGATGGGCTGAAAGAGTCGATTTACATTCACATTGAACACACGCATTGAGCAGACATTCAGAAAACCTACCACATTGAAAATCTGGCCAGTCCAGCCGCCAAGCCAAGACCTGAATCTTTGACCACTTTCCGTGCTAACGGAAACAATTCACTACGTCGCGTCAACAAAGCCGGAACCATTTTACAAATTTGGGCTGCAGCCTCGTTTACGCACACTTCGTGTAGGGTGAGCGGTTTTTCGGCACGGCGCTTACAATCGAAGCGTCCGTAAATGGCCGAGAATTTGCGGATTTCTTCCATTCGTCTCGGATCACAATCGTTCATACCCATCACAATGTCCCATCCATCTTTCGATGATCGTTTCTTGGAACTGTGTGCTCTCGGTTCGAATTGAGGTAGTTCACGGGACAGTCTAACGATATAAATTGCCATTTGAAGTCAGTTCGTTAAATGCGATTGATATGTTTCTACTCACGTTTCTGCTGCAGTTATCAATCGTGAAACCTGATTGTCAGTCAATGTGGGCGTTAATGGAACGGTGTTAGAACTAATATGACTACTTGC